>NLAW01001944.1:0-25417 GCA_002370915.1 Metschnikowia lochheadii | reverse complement strand
CCAATGCATGGCCCACATGAACTTTTTCGTGGCTCACGCGCGAAATTATTATGCTCACACAATCGTCAGGATAACACTGCCTTAACCAACTGGGCCAAGGGACCTTGATGTAATTGGTTATTTATGGAAAGTGACGAGTCAAACGCAATAAAATGCACTCAAGCCATGATACACCAAGCAAAAAACAGATGTCAAAAAAAGCAGATCCCCAAAAAACTCATTGAAAATTATAAAACACTTCCAAAATTATAAAACACTTCCAAAATCACCAAAACACTACCAAAATAACTTAAACATTACCAAAAATTACTAAACAATTACCTCTAGATATATGCAGTGAGCCGAGTGACTAGACTATACTGTACTATACTGTAGTACACTATAATTCTCAACGAATAATATTACTAAGTGGTATTACTAAGTAATAATAGTCAACGGGTTGTTGAATCACATCACAGGTTACCAATTAGCTCTGAGTGTGGTGTTTTATAATGTGATCAATTGGATTAACAGATGTATAGTCACTGGAGTCAATGGAAGTCTATAGTCACTGATTATGGTCAATCCAGTAGTCTAGATATAATCAAGAAGACTATCAAGTAATCAAGAAGACTATCAAGTAATCAAGACGACATATCAAGTAATCAAGAAGACTATCAAGTAATCAAGAAGACATATCAATTAATCAGGTGGAAACGGATGAATCAGGTAGTAACGAGATAGTCAGTGGATGTATCAGATAAATGCACCATACTAAGCGAATGTCAGATTCAAGTATGTGTAGTGGAGCCGATATATTTCAGACCACCATATCCAGGAGTTGTAGTAGTGTAGAGTGTAGACCATAGTAGTAAAGACCATAGTAGTAAAGATTATAGTAGTAAAGAGTATATTAATAAAGAGTATATTAATAAAGATTATAGTAGTAAAGAGCTTAGTAGTAAAGAGTATAGTAATAAAGAGTATAGTAATAAAGAGTATAGTAGTAAAGAGTGTGGTAGTAAAGAGTATAGTAATAAAGAGTATAGTAGTAAAGACAGTATGGGCGCTGGCAATGTTGGAATGTTGGGTATATTGGAGCAGAAATGAACATGTATTCCTTCAGTGCTACTATTGCTCGGAATGATTTGATGTGGGATGAGAATCGGAAGGTTCGCAATGCTAATTATTACTCATACAGTGGTCCTGACAAACTTCAACTTATCCCCACATACAAGTTCCTGCCTTCCTGTTTTCTAATGGACATCTACCTCTTACCTAAAGGTACCAAGGTTAATAATACAGTGGTAGATCATTTTTCGGAGAAGAAAAACGCATTAGAGGAGGAACAACAGACTACGGTGGGAAAGAAAGTGCTTGGACATGGAGTATCTCGGGAACAAGATAGGTTCTCTAGGGAAAAAGATAAATTCCGCGCAACTCTACCCACTGTATCACCCACCATGTATCACCCACCATATATCACCCACCATATATCACATATCATATATCACCCACCATATATCACATATCATATATCACACACCATATATCACATATCATATCATATATTCTGTCCCCTATATTCTATCCCCTATATTCTTCTATATTCTGTAACCTGTCACTGTATTTACGATTCCATCAGGTCTGCGCAATCTATCTTCAGTCACTACTAAATACTAACTACTACAGTGTTATTCGAAACGATTCAGACCAGCGCGACAGAACGATTCAGACCACAATAGCAATATTAAACAAGCCAATAGTTCGGCAAATTACTGCTTTTAATAGTTAATAAAGCTTTCACATAAACAGACACGTTTATCTCTTATTTCAAATCCTTGTTCTCTAACAATGTTTAAGTCGTAAGTACGAGACTTCTTTTAATTATTGGTCTGCTTAATTTTGCTAGTGTGGTATGAAACATATTGCCGCGCTGGTTTGAATAGTATCCAAAAAGACTGTAATTATTAAATACTAAATACTAAATACTAAATACTAAGTACTAAATACTAAATACTAAATACTAAATACTAAATACTAAATACTAAATACTAAATACTAAATACTAAATACTAAATACTAACTAGTCACTACTAGCTACTTACTACTAACTACTAAAAACTGGCCACCAGATGACTACCACTTTCTTTCAAATACACAGTCTCTTTACAACCTCTATACTAATGCTATACTGCAAGCCTGTACCACAGTATCATAGATCATGTATTCTGGACCTATTTAATATTTATTCACTATATACTGTACTCTGTACTACTCTCTACTAGACTATCTACTGTACTCTGTACTACTCTCTATTAGACTATCTACTGTACTCCAGAAGTACTACCTACCAGTCTTAGTACTTCCTTCGACTTGCTAGTACTTTTTAGTTTTCCTTAGTACTACTTTAATGGGCTAAGTCTGTACCTCCAGCCAATGTTCCTAGTGTATTTTATCATAGTTTATGTACTCATTCATCAGTTTTTCTTCTAACTATATGTATGTTCCACATTGGTTTATGTATACATATTTGTGGACTAAATAGCTGTGGTCTTATAGTCTGTAGTCATAGTATGTGTTAGATTTTGTATAGGTAGTTCTTGACCAATACAGGGGGGGGGGGAATTGAGCACCACGAACCCAGTTACATACCGAATCGGTTCTCTTCTTCTCGGACTACAAGCCTTTTAGTCCTTTTTTTTTTCGTCAGCCCCACTTACCTACCAGTGTCTTGGATAGTGTATACAAGCAACGTAGGCTTTTTTTTTTCGTATGAAAAGTGTGTTGGGGAAGCCATGACGTTCTGATGGTTATGAGCACTGGTTTTTAGATGGTTATGAGCACTGCAAAAAGATAAGTTCTTCCCGGTAAAAGGTAAAGTGTTCAAGAACCTTATAAAGACACCCCTTTGCGGTATACAGACCGAATGTTTAATGACTCTCTTTTTAAGTGTCGAAAGCAAGCAAACCAAGGTCGATTATCATCATTTAGTGACCAGTGCTACCATTAAAGATCTTGCAGGGACAAGAGATTACCTGATGTTGGTTTTACTCTTCAATTTATTGTATAAGAGTGAAATATGTCATGATGTGCCATATCTTAGGGTTACTCTATCGTCGGATCAGCCTTGCACAAATATGATACATACAGTCAATGAGACCGGTATGCAAAGGAGGCTATGGAAATCCCCAGAAAGATGGTCAATAATACAGCCACAGGCTTGAGATAACCAAGCAGCTATCAGAAATACAAATTATTTCCGAAGCCAGATATTGGATGAAGTTCACCAAAACGACATGGACACACCATCCTTATGATTACGTTCAATTATTTTACCTTGTAAATGATTTCCAATACATTTTTCCAACTTCTGGTTGTCCGCTGGTTGTCCGCTGGTTGTCCTATTTGTGGAATTCCTTACCCTACAGCCATCTTGGACAAGGTTAGACCCATTTTCTTTGAATGCTCCATCGCTGCAGTCATTTGGAAAGACTGTAAGATGACAGGCACTCCCTCGATTCAATACGGTATTGGAAACCCTGATTCAGATTTCAAAAAGCTTAATCGCTATTACTATTATATCAAGACTCTTATCAACTTATCAGAAAACCAACCAAAAGACGAAATTGATATTGAAGCTCCTGATGCATTGACTCCATTGACTCCATTGACTCCATTGACTCCATTGACTCCTTATTCAACGCACAAGAACATTTCCTATTTCAAATCAACAATTCCTATTTCAAACCGTTTTATCGACGACGCTTTTAAACTTGATTTCATTGAAAAGCGTTTATAGACGGAGGTCTCAAAACTCACTGTGCAAACTTTTAAAAATATCTAAACACCTCGGTGATCTCTCTCTCGGAGTTTTTACACTTCATTATGAAGTTTTCTCCCACCACCATATATAGACTTGTAGCCTATGAATAAACGTATATATATATATATATATATTACATTGAGCCTTGTTTTGAGGTGGAAATCTTCTTTCTTGCATTTAAATTAATTAATTTCAGTATCCAAACTCACCTTATTCTTAATAATCCACGTAATCTCTTATGGGATATAAACTATAATTAGCTCCATGTAATAGAATTATTGAGTGATTAGTGCAATTACGTGAAGTTTAGAGTGATTAAGGGCAGTTTAAGGTGACTTAGAGAGCACTTTGGAACATGTTGAATGTTGTTCAGTATTAGGTCTATCTTGTAGTGACTATTCAATATATTTATATTTATAAATATATGAATCTCTGGTATTTGGGTAAACTCTTTGCTTTCTGATTTGAAGTATTGTGGTTCCTGCACACAAGCCCTCATGACCTCTCACTCACTCACACTCTCTCTCATTTCTCTACCCCCTCTCTCACACCTTACAAGGAACAACACCTTACAAGGAACAACACCCAATCACCAAATCCCTATAACTACTAACTACTATAATCATATTAAACTATTCCTGCATATACTGCCCATTCCCAATTATCCAACAAGTGTTCTATTGGTTAGTCTTTTTGAAAGTCATTATTGACTTAGTGTCCTAGTTAATATATATCCATACAATTGGTCAGTGTCCCAATTAGTTTCCTATTGACTTGCCAATTTTTACTATCTTGAGTTAGTGTGCTATTGGGTATTACCCTGTTAATTGGTGTCCTACTGGATTAGTCGCTTGATTGCCACCTTTGATACTACACTCAACCCCTATCCAACTCCTACCCTGATATACTTCATTCATCCCCCATTGGCACTATTAACTCACCATACTAGTGTCTATAGACTTACTATCCCTAACCAGTGTCTATTTAGCTAGTTTGTGAAGTCTTTTGAGATCCTATATTCAATACCCACTACTGAATTGTTATCCTATTGACTCTGTCTCTATTGCGTTCCTATCAGATTCAATTAGTGACCAGTACTTATTAAGTGCTGTCCTATTGACTTATTATACTTTAACTAGTGTCTTGTTTACTAGTTTCCTATTGAGTCACCTTATTAAGTTACCATATTGAACCCTTTCCTATTGGATCAGTGTCTTGTTGAGTCAATAACTATCAAGTACCATTCCTTTGAGTTATCCTATTGACATTCTATCCTATTCAATCAATCTATTGAATCAGTATTGGTTGACAAGCTATTAATTCATACTTCGACCATCCCATTGTGTTTATTGAATAGCCTCTATTCAAACTATTTTACTCAACTTGTGTCCTACTACCTGGATAGTACCTGAATAGTGCATATAGTTTTGCATTTCATACTGACTTATCTCATTAACTGTTGTCCATTAATTTGATTGGCACCTGACTCATACCATTCACTATATCAACAAATGTTTCTTGCACGGCGACTATACTCCAAGCCCAAGAACGATACATTTTCGTTGGCCGATGCTCTAGGCCTCTTGTCGCCTTCCCGACATGCCAAAACGGCGTCTGCGTATAAACCGTCGCTTCTCCAGAACCTCCAAAAAGGTTCTGTGGTTGAACAGTTCAAGGAACTAGACCAAGGCCTTGCTGCAGAGTACCCGGTGCCTTCAGTCAACCATAAGGAGTTATTTGACTCTCTAGTGGTGGATTTACAGGCCGTCAATGCGCTTTTACCCAAAGGACCTCCACAAAAGAGCTTGATTGGTCATATAAAGAGTTTAGAGGATGAAGAGGAGCTTTTGGAGCTTCTCAAGCTCTCATACTATGAAAATAAGCTCTCTTTACAGCTCTTTTCAAAGTTTCTCTTGAACAAAAATCTCAGGACGCTTTCGCGGCTTCCGTTTGACGTTAGAAACTTGGATAAGGCTGTTTTTGAGAAAAACGGATGGACCAATACCAATTTCATTGAGTTGAAAATCTTGTTCTTGAAAAAATACCATGATCTAAAGGCTCCGTTGAGTATAGTCAAGATACTAAAGGAGAGTTTTGAGGCGGAGTTCATGCCACTTATAAAATCACATGCTCTACTGCCTTTTTACGAGCGTATTGTGTGGAAGTTCTACTTTGACTTTATGGATCAGTCGCTAGCGAAGATGGTTTACAGGATGGATCACATGAGACACTCGTTCTTGATCTGGGAGGCATCCGCACAAGATGCCGAGCTTATGAGTGAAGTGATCTCAAAACAACACGATTTTAATCTGCTCCAAAAACTCTTTGTTGAGTTGGCGTCTTGGATGCAGGATCCCAGTTCAATGGGGCAAACAGAGACAAAAATCAAACCCACAGAATACTCCAAATTCTTATCGTCACTTAAATCAGTTTCGGCCAAGTTCAAGCTCTATGACGTCAAGCTAAGCGATGATGTGGTGACGCGAGCAATGGCGTATTCGTTGATCCATAAACTCGAGGCTTGTGTGCATACCCATTATCCGAACTGGAAGAACGACGCCTTTTTGAAGCCCTATATGGAGAAGCTCCAGAAGACTAGAGTGCATATGATCCAGCAGGGACACGAAGAAGCCAAAGCCGGTTCTTTGGCCCACAACATCCGATACGTCTAGGTGGTCTGGTCATGCCGCTACTTCTACTGGTACCATTCCACTAGTACCATTCCACTAGTACCACTCTACTAGTATCACTCTACTAGTATCACTCTACTTTTAGCACTACCTACCAGTAGTAGTTACGCTATACTATGGACTATATGGACTGACTATCAGCAAGTGTCCTAAAAATGGAAGCTTTTAGTGCTTTAGACAGATCGTACTGATAATGGTACTTCTTAATGTTATGGATACATTAGGGACTGGTACTAGTACTCTATACACATAGAGACAGAGATGGATCTTATAACTACTGATGCTGATACCAGAGTTTTATGGACTGCTACTTAACTCCTACAATATTACTTGTGGTCTTATATTAGACAGTCTATTAATACTATTAATACAAGTAGAGCAGTCATATTTAGTAGCAGTGAGGCGAGGAGAGTACCTATCAAAAGATAGTAATAATACAAGATAGTAATAATGCAAGATAGTAATAGTATAAGATAGTAATAGTACAAGATGGTAATAGTACAAGATGGTAATAGTACAAAAAAGTATATACGTGGAGTCAATTACTCCTGGTGCTCCATTATGGAAATGACTGGCCCCATTACTATCAAGGCATATAAGTCTTTAGCATGTGACAATTGGAAATCAAACTTTTCTAAAAAGTACGGATTTATCAATGGATTAGACCAAGTTTCAACTGATAATATAAAGCTTCACAGTTTCAACTGATAATATAGAACATCACAGTTTCAATACTAAGAGTACCTTTTTCCAAAAAAAGAAAAAAAAAAAAAAAGAGGCTTCAGAATTATATAAAAGTACTCTTCATTGGTTTCAACTTGAATTTTAGTATTTACAATATACAGGGATACGTAAGTTGTGCCTTACTAGACCAATTTCTCTAGCTCTGGGCCACTGCCTCTTCTTATACTCTTCTGGTCGTCAAAGTCCGGAACGGTCCTATTGTCCTGGTTCCGCACAGCCCTATTGTTCAGTAATAGTCTGCAGTTCCCATTCATCTCGGACACGTACGTGTTTCACTTGTCTGCATATAACAAATCCACGAAGTACCTTGCATCCGTGCACGCTAGGTACTCGTTGACACATATGAATATGAAATCTTTTCCATCTATTCGTCAACCCTATCTCAAATTTCCATAAGACTTGAATGAAGTCTCCAGAAATTTAGGTCATACTATTCCCCATTCCTCTGGTTGATAAATATTTGGAATCTAACAGTATAAAAGTATTTAGCTTTTTGGATGCACGGGGGTAATTATTCTGTCCGTAAAGCTAAATCATAATAAAGGGGGTTCTTTCGGTTGAATTAGAAATCTTTCCGTCAACACATTTCAATTCAGGCTGAAAAGTACATTGTACATATCGACGCCAATTCGGGTAGTTGTAACTTAACGCCGATTTTTCGGTATCTAAATTGCCGATTGCTGTATATGTAGTACTTTCCAAATAGACAATGGAATAATTCCTTGTAGAGGTTATCACATCCAGCAAATATCACACCCCCAAAAGTAACCAACCATTCGGAATTTCAGTACCATGACTTTGTGGTTGGTTGAGACTTATCTAATAGGTTCGTTCAATTCCATTGTACTGCAGGTAATACATCACTTTCAAACACGGCTCAGCAAATCTCACATGTTCACCACGATTCACTAGTGGGACTATGGTATTTTTCATAAGTCTTTCAAATCAGATCACGGCAAAACGTTTCAAAACATACTAGCAAAATTTAACCAAACCGATAATGCAAAGAAGTTTTCGCTGCCTTTCAAACAAAATAGACAAGTGGTTGTATATAGAACCCTATCAAGGAAAACCACAGTTCATGTTCCTTTCCGTTTTGACCTCTTGATTGGTACTGCAACACTCCCAAATATAGTACGTATGTGGTTATCCTCCAGATTTAAGACTGAGATTTCTAAATATTGAATTCTTTAATGAATGAAAGTTGGTGTAAAAAGCATTCCGCCATTGGCCATTTGGTTTGAAAGACTGTACGGAGGGATACGAAACCTTTTAACTCCTTGGTTTTTCTTTGAATCATTGTTTTTTTTTGAATCATTGTTTTTTTTGAATTATTGGTTTGTTAAATTTTGATACAGTGGTTTTCAAAACTGACACAAAATGTTTCAAACCAAGAGGACAAAAAGGTTCAAGCCAGCACGGCATAACGATTCAACCCACACTAGCAAATTTAAACAAACCAATCCACATATCCCCACAAACAAGGTCTTCAAACCAATCATATCTTCAGATATCAATTCATGCAGATATCAATTCATACACTCTAGCAATTTTCTTTTGTGTATATACATCTATATCATGATAGTATGGAACGAGTGGCTTAGACAATGGTATAAACAATGGTATAATAGTGGCCTAGAGAGTGGGTTAAAAAATGGTGTCAATGGTGGGGGTCTCTGTTCTTATATGTTGCGGTGTGCGGATGGCTGTAAAAGAGAGCG
Organism: Metschnikowia lochheadii; assembly: GCA_002370915.1. Taxonomy (NCBI): domain Eukaryota; kingdom Fungi; phylum Ascomycota; class Pichiomycetes; order Serinales; family Metschnikowiaceae; genus Metschnikowia; species Metschnikowia lochheadii. The sequence goes on along the minus strand of NLAW01001944.1, from coordinate 16,457 downwards.
GATGGCTGTAAATCAGAGAGTGGTGGCAAATGAGGGGCTGTTGCGAACAAAGAATATAAATAGAGCCCTATCCCCCTCGAACCGGTTTTCTCTCGCCACCAATAGAAATTCCTACCAGTTCATCTTCATGTTCCTTTCCGTTTTGACCCCTGATTGGTACTGCAAAACTCCCAAATCAAATGTAGTACATATGTGGTTATCGTCCAGATTTAAGATTAAGGTTTCAAAATATTGAATTCTTATCAAGGTTGGGGTGAATCATTATGCCATTTGGTTGGACAAAACTGTGCGGAGGGGTCCGAAACTTTTTGAGTCATTGGTTTTTTTGAGTCATTGGTTTTTTTGAATTATTGGTTTTATTTTCAATTTTGTCGTGCTGGTTTGAGGAGTTTTGAAAATCACTGCACTACTCTTTTTCTAGTGCTAGTGCCAATTTACTGCTGCGAACTACTACTCTTTGTTTTAGTGCTAGTGCGGCTCAACTACTCCTACTCCTCCTTTATTTTTTTTTTTGGTGTGCGACTCATCTACTCCTACTCCTTTTTTTTTTTCTGGCACTAGTGCGAATCAAAATTCCTACTACTCTTTTGTTTCTTTTGTGCCAGTGCGACTATGAAGGTGATTGGTGATCGTGAAATCGCGGCATACCTCGTGGGGAAACTCACACGCAACTCCCTCCTTGACGTTTACATGCCACTTCTCGTGGAGGGACTCCGCAACTATGAGGCACACCCTGATGGACTCCCAGAACGAACGGTTAGGCCGTCGGCCACTCCGGGTTCCGACTCCACCCATTTGTTTATGCCTTGTATTCTTCCAAACACCATTGGCGTCAAGGTGATCAGTGGAGGGCCGTCGAACCTGCGCAAGAACTTGGGGTTTCAGGGAAGTATCTCAGTGTTGGACGATTATACGGGGGAACTTGAGGCGGTGTTGAATGCAAAGACAATCACTGCTTTTCGGACTGCCTTGGCCAGTTCTATCGGCATGGTTAAGCTATTTCCCCCAGACAACGAAGGGGAGAACCAAGAGAAGGTGACGAATAATGGAGAAAAGGTGGAGCGAGGAAAAGAAGTGGTGGTGTTTGGCGCGGGTCCTCAGAGTTTTTGGCATGTTATCATTACCGCCAAACTCTATAGACTTCTGAAAGTCACCGTGATTAGTCGGAATGTGCAATCTGCTTTGAAACTGGCCCAAGATATCCATCCATATCTTGATGTGGATGTTGTTGGCTTGGGTTTGGATGATCCCAAGGTTAAGTCAAGCGTGAATACCAGCTCAATTATCTTTGGCTGTACTCCGTCCACCGATGGCATTATCCACGACGAATATATCTTGAAAGATGGCGCCCGCAAGTACGTGTCGTTGATTGGCTCCTATAAGCCGCACATGTACGAGATGGACCTTGAGTTTATGAAGGCTCAATATGCAGATGGAACCAAGATCCTTGTGGATTCTGTATCTCATTGTCTTTCAGAAGCTGGCGAGTTGATCCAGCCCAAAATCCCCACCTCTCAATTGGTACCGTTATCGAAATTGGACTCTTTGGATGTGACTGACGCGGTGACGCAATCGGGTGTGGTTTTGCTGAAGATCGTGGGGTTGCTGGTCATGGATATAGTCATAGCCAAACACCTCAGCAAAGAAATCAAGGGAACTGAAACTGACTTTGATTAAATCTTCTCCAGATTTTGATCAAGTTTTCTTTTGATTTTGATGGGAACTGGTCCAAAAAAGGGGGTCACCTGAAGTTGTCTTTGACAATTGGCCTATCAAAGACAAGGTGTTCCTGCACGGACAGACTTGTGATTTAAAGTCAAAAGCAGTGTACTTTTGAACTTTCTCAACAACCAATGGAACTTATTGAAGATACAATGGAGCTTCTTGAAGAAGCTATTGTATAGGATGGTCAAGACCTTGTACTCAGTTTCAGGACCAATAGAAAAGCTTAGCTTTTGGATGCAATTCTGGGGATTCCGCTCATTTACGAAATGGTGGAGGATTCGATGTTGAACTGCTGGGTTTGCATATAAAGCTGTACCAAGATATAAGTTCTGTAGACTTGACTTGGATTGATTTACTAATACCTTTTTACTGGTGTATTAGTATATCACGTGATCTGGTCAACTGACATACTGTTGCATGCACTGAAAAGATACACTGGTTCACGTGATACATTTGTCCACGTGATACACTGATTCACGTGACTTAAAGACTATTTTCCAAGGAACAAAAAAAGGTCACATGACTAACCATATATCTTCTGCTGGTGATCAATTGGTTCAATGTATGTTCTGCAGAAAGTCCTGGCAGAATCTTCTTTCTGGGGAGCTATATGCAGTATTACCTGCATCCAACATACCTAAACCTCGCTACTTATCTCCACAGCAAGCCCCCACTCACATTCCAACCTAAACCATGACCCAAAAACTCGGGAAAAAGTGTATGTTTCCCGACTCACCTCAAAAAGGCCCCATGGCCTTTCTCCTTATGTTCCTCCTCCTCAATCTCGTGCATGTGTTGGGTCGTAGTCTCCCCCAAGCACCCATTTCGTTACCCCAAATCTTGGAGCAGAATGAATTTCCCAATGAACCTCTCGACGAATCCCCCAAAATTGCAGCCCCTGAAAATGAAGCCCCTGAAATTGACGCCACCGAAAATGACGCCACCGAAAATGAAGGTGCCAAAAATGAAGGCCCCAAAAAAAATATCATCTTCATGGTAACCGACGGTATGGGCCCAGCATCACTTTCATTGGCCCGCTCATTCAAGCAGTTCCGTGATAATCTCGACATTGGTGATATTCTTACCTTGGACAAGTACCTCATTGGGAGTTCTCGAACTCGGTCCAATGATAGTTTGGTGACGGATTCGGCCGCAGGAGCCACCGCTTTCAGTTGTGCGCTTAAATCATACAATGGAGCCATTGGTGTTTCACCCGATAAAGTACCATGTGGTACGATTTTGGAGGCCTTAAAGTTGCGCGGTTACCTCACCGGATTAGTGGTGACTACTCGGATCACGGATGCGACTCCCGCTGCTTTTAGCTCACATGCGGATTATCGGTTCCAGGAGGATTTGATTGCGGAGCATCAATTGGGCGAGTACCCTTTGGGGCCAATGGTGGACTTGATTCTTGGTGGAGGCCGGTGTCATTTCCTCCCCAAGTCTGAGGTTGGTGGATGTAGAGCTGATACACGGAACTTGGTCCAGGAGGCCCAGGAAAAGGGGTACCAGTATGTGGGCCTGAGAAAGGAGTTCGATTCTTTGGAGGGAGGAGACAAAGTGAGTCTTCCTCTTCTTGGGCTCTTGGCTCCAACAGATATCCCTTATGATATTGACCGGAATCTGCAGGAATACCCATCTTTGGCCGAACAAACCCGGACTGCATTGAAGGCCTTGAGCAAGGCTTCGGAAAAGTCTGACTCCGGATTCTTTTTATTGGTGGAGGGATCCCGAATCGACCATGCAGGCCATCAGAACGACCCTGCTGCTCAAGTCCGGGAGGTCTTGGCCTTTGATGCTGCCTTTAAAGAAGTGGTGGATTTCATTGAATCCACGGATGTGGAAACGGTGGTGATCTCCACGTCTGATCACGAAACTGGAGGCTTGGTCACCGCTAGACAAGTGTCGCCCTCTTACCCGGATTACTTGTGGTATCCGGGGGTTTTGCTCAACAGCAGCCATTCGGGGGAGCACGTGACTAAGCAGATCTTAAGCCAGAAGACTCTTAGTCGGGAGCTGATGTTGAAGTATGTGCAGGGAGTGTTTGAAGCAGATATGGGGATCTATGACCATACGCAGGAGGAGGCCGAAAGCGTGGTTAGGCTTTCGTCCAATGCAGCTGAATTGCTTGATTACCTCAACAATATGATTTCGGTGAGATCTCAAACCGGGTGGACTACGCATGGCCATTCGGCAGTGGATGTGAATATCTATGCATATTCCAACTCCAAGCGCATTGATGCAGAGTTGTATCAACGTGAACCATACACTGGGCTTTTGGGTAACCACGAGAATATCGAGATCGGGGCATTTATGGCCAAGATCATGGGCGTGGATTTGAACAAGGTCACGGAATTGCTTAAAGATACCAAACACTCACCAGAATCTGGTGTCAACTTGAATTTCCTCGGCCAACACTCGGTAATGGTTCCACAGGAAGATTTTTAACCCTGGAAACAATATTTATCTGGCTATAAGCTATTAGAACTGAATAATGATTAGAAAGAAGATTATTAATATGAAAATGAAGAAATGAATCAAAGCATATGTTAAAACCAACTCCAACCAAAAGGAAAAGCTGAAGCGGTAAAGTGTAGTAGAGTTTAGTATAGTGTAGTATAGTGTAGTATAGTGTAGTATAGTGTAGTGTAGTGTAGTATAGTATAGTATAGTATAGTATAGTATAGTATAGTATAGTATAGTATAGTATAGTATAGTATAGTATAGTATAGTATAGTATAGTGTAGTACAGTGTAGTAGAGTGTAGTAGAGTGTAGTATAGTATAGTGTAGTAGAGTGTAATATAGTATAGTGTAGTGTAGTACAGTGTAGTACAGTGTAGGTTACAGCCAAAAGCGTTACGGACCCGGTTGTGATACCCCTTTTGAGTTCAATATGGTAGGTGACTCTGCCATTATCATGGACGCTGTCGATGATGGGTACATTGGAATACACGATAAGTCATAAGTGTTTGGTCCTACTATGCGTAGGAGCAATTTAATGTTGGAAGTAAACCCTTCCCTACTGTATTCCAGTGGACATCTGCCTTATACATAGCAACACCGAAGTTGATTGTGATGATTCTTGTCAGCCATGCCAGAAGAAATATGAGAATCAGTGTGAGATTACCGTGTCTATATATGGAGCCATGGAGCCATTTACCCTGAGAGTGGAGAAAACGCCATTAGAGGAAATGCTTCACACATAAACCTCAACTCCAAATTTGTTGCTTTTAAACTTCCGGAATCCTTGGAAACTAAATATACGGCTCCTCTTCTTTATGGAGGTACTACTGCGCTCGATCCATTTTTGGCACCTAAAGCTTGGCAAAAGGTACTACTGGGAGGGGGTTTCTGGTCTTTTAGGAATTGGCCATATAATTATCAATAAAAGAAAATTGGTATATTCTTTTAATACATTTATGGCTGAACTCTTCTATTCGTTGATGGTTCCTCAAAGAGAGGAAACTGAGAGGTTCTTTTTAGGGTTTTGAAGAGAGAAAGTGGCATTGAAAAACTCTCCACCAGAACAATGGTAAGGATTGTTCAGGAATATTCGAAAGAAACAATCTATGCCCGAAATGCTCTGATGGCCAAACGCCGTATCACAGCATTGGCATTTGTAGTAGAAACTACTAGAATCGGACATCGTAGGCTCCTTATTGTATCAATAGGTAGGGTTCTTTCTACCTATTGTGGATCTAACAAAAACTATACAAGAGTAATAAGACCAAAAAGAGTAATAAGGCTAATAAGACTAATAAGACTATATAACGGATATTACTATAGTAATATAATCCCATACTACTAGATAAGAATAATATGACTAATGAGAGTAATAAGACTAATGAGAGTAATATGACTAATATGACTAATGAGAGTAATATGACTAATATGACTAATGAGAGCAATATGACTAATATGACTAATGAGACTAGTGAAACTAATTAGACTAATTAGACTAATTAGACTAATAAGACTAATAAGACTAATGAGACTAATGAGACTAATTAGACTAATAAGACTAATGAGACTAATGAGACTATATAACTGGTAGTACTATACTACTCTAATACTATACTACTAGATTGTTATGTTCTTTAATACATTTATGCCTAAATGCTTGAACTCGTTGATGGTTCTTCAAAGAGGAATGTGAGAGGTTCTTTTAGGATTTTGAAGAGAGAAACGTGGTATCGAAAAACTGTCCACCAGAACAATGGTAAGGATTGTTCAGGAATATTCAAAGGGAGCCATCATAGTACAATACATCCTCCATACATCTCCATACATACTCCATACATACTCTGTAAGGGTTTGGGGATAAGGGTTTTGGGATATGGTTTTTGGGATATGGTTTTTGGGGTAAGGGTTTTGGGGTAAATATGTACAGGTCACCAATGAGCCAGATAGACAGCGACATGGATGTGTGAATGGGTTTTGGTTGGTTTCACCTCAGGCATTTCACCTTCGAATCCCCTCGTCTCTTCTTTTCTGATTCTTTTCCTGGACCATTTAGCATGGACTGTACGATATATGGTTTTATGATTATATGATTATATGGTTACATGGAATGTACAATGAATGTATGATGAATGTATGATGAATGTATGATGAATGTATGATGAATGTATGATATATGGTTTTATGGCTATTGTTATGTTCGTTTAATACATTTATGGCTAGAATCTTATATTCGTTGATGGTTCCTCAAAGAGAGGAGGCGGAGTGACTTATATACCTTTGAGAGAAACGTGGCACCGAAAAAGGCTCCACCACCACCCAATGGTAAGGATTATTCTGGAATGTTCGAAAAGGGCTTTCGAGTAACGAGTTGTCACAATCACCAAATGCCATGTCACAACATTGGCATTTGTAGTAGACACTACTAGAATCGGACATGGTAGGCTCCATATTGTATCTATAGGTAATGTTCTTTCTACCTATATTATGGATCTAACAAGAATAATAAATACACTATAATTAAAGTATATAGCATTTGCAAATAAACATATTCATGATGATATATAAATCTTTGATATTGCTATTACATTTGTAGTTTTCAATTCATATTTATAGTCAATAATGCCGACCGTTGGAATATATTCATATAAGAATTATATAATAAGTCTAAAGGCGTTATGAAAATCATGGTGAACCTAAGACTCAGCATCTAAAAAAGACATACATCTACATGTACATTTTTTTAATAAAAACAAATCCCAATGATATACATGAATTAATAGAATTATGTGATACTTATAGATTAAACACAACTAGATTTTTAGATTACTTAGACTGAAGCGGGGGATATTTATGTGAGACATTAAATCATCATTTATCCTCGTAGACGACGATATAATCATCTCCTCCGGGAAGGATATTTATATTGATTCATTATCAACACTTCAAATATATACAGTGTTTTTCAAAAGTTTTCAACCCAGCGAGACAAAAAGTTTCGAGCCTAGAAGACAGAATGGTTCAAACCAGCCCGGCAAAACGATTCAAACCAAGACCACAGAATGGTTCATAGCAGCGTAGAAAAACAATTCAAACCACACTAGCAAAATTAAACAAACCAATACCCATAATCCCCCAAACAAGGTCTTCAAAGCAATCATATGTGAAGAAATATATATCTTCAGATATCAATTCATCCACTCTAGCAATTTGCTTTTGTATATATATATATCATGATAGTTTCTTTTGTATATGTATATATAGACATATATCATGATAGTATGGAACTTGTTAGATCCACCATAGGCAGGGCCCTGCCTATGAAGGTATTATGAAGCCTCTCAGTCCGATTGGTACAATGGTGATACGGCGTTTGGCCATCAGAGCACTTCGCGCATGGACGACCTTTTTCGAATATTCCAGGACAATCCTTACCATTGTTCTGGTGAAGAGTTTTTCGGTTCCACGTTTCTCTCAAAGGTATATAAGCCACTCCGATTCTTCTCTTTGAGGAACCATCAACGAATATAAGAGTTTAGGCATAAATGTATTAAAGAACATAACAGAACTAGTGGTTTAAACATTGGTATAAATAGTGGTCTAAATAATGGCCTAGAGAGTGGTTAAAAAAATGGGTCTCAATGGTGGGGGTCTCTGTTCTTATATGTTGCGAAGCGCGGATGGCTGTAAATCAGAAAGTAGTGGCAAATGAGGGGATGTTGCGAACAAAAAATATAAATAGAGGGCTATCCCCCTCGAACCGGTTTTTTCTCACCACCAATAGAAATTCATACCAGTTCATGTTTCATCCTTCTGTTTTGACCCTTGATTGGTACTGAAAGACTCCCAAATGTGGAACATATGAAACAATCCTTTAGATTTAGGAATTCAGAGTGTTGAATTCTAATGAAAGTTGGGGTGAAATATTATGCCATTTTGGTTTGAAAGATTGTGTGAAGAGTTGTGAAACTTTTTTGAATCATTGGTATGTTTAATTTTGCTAGTGTGGTTTGAACATTGTTGAACATTGTGCCGCGCTGATTTGAATAGTTTTGAAAAACACTGTATTGTGTGTGTCTTAAAAAGTGTTTAGAATACTCTTGTGAGTTCAATTCCTTTACTTACCAATTTAGTATGTTATGTATTAATGTTTGGTTGGAACTCTGTCTAATACTTTACGGAATAATCCTCCTTGCATAGTTTGGCCCGGAGAGCTGCTCCATACTTATAGAAAGAGAAAGGCACCACCACCATGGCCAACGACACAAATGCAAGTAAGAAACTGGCCCAGCGGAGACCAAGACCTTTATACATTTGAGTAATGAACAATGGAAAAGCAGCACCTCCTGCACTTCTAAGAAACACCTTGGTGGCCAAGGCTGAAGCAGCATATTTGGCATAGGTATCGATGATATAGTTGTTAAGTGAGTAATAGATCAACACCATACCAAACCCAAAGAGAATTCCCGACAGTGCAGGCCCCACCCAGATGATTCCCTTTTGAGAAGTAGCCCCAAGAATAAATAACGCTATGCATGGGAAAGGACACCCTATCATGGCCCCCACCAATCTATCCTCGGGAACAGGCACTCTCCTCAAGGACATAGCTTTCCAGCGTTTTTCCAAAATGGGAGTCACAATCACAGCAAAAGAAGCCCCAATCAAAATGGGGATATACATCAACCCGATTTTATCGTCTTTATAGCCATAAAGTTCATTGAAAATCACCGGGTATGCAAAGAAAAAGGCATAGAGCAATGCATAGATAAGAGCAACAAATGCACATACCAAATCCAAGACTGGCTCATTGACAATAAACTTGAGTGGTCTATAAAGGTTATTATTGAGCAATTCCGAAAACGAAAGAGGGGTGGCTTCTTGTTCAGTCATGATGTTCATGTTACCAGTTTCCTTTCTCAATCTCTGGGCTCTTTTCTTTAAGATGACAGGAGCATAGGTTTCAGGAATAAGTGACATGAGAATCCACATGACTCCTGCAAATGCCATATTGACCCATACCATAAGTTCATAACGTTTGGAATCCACACTAATAAATCCATTGACAATACCTCCAAGTACAGGACCAGAATAAGGACAAAACGAGAAAAATGCAATGGCCACCCCACGTGTTTCCTTATGAAGATCCACTATAGATGCACCCACATTGGTTAAAGCCGAAGAAGAAAACACTCCTAGGAGAAACCGGCATATAAGAAACCCAGCGGGGCTTTTTGTCAATGCCACAGGGATATTGAAGATGGTATAGAGGAAGAAACTGATGAAATATACGGGTCTTCTACCGATTTGTTCGGAAAGAGGGGCCCAAAGAAGCGGCCCAACTAAAAACCCAACCACCATCAAGGATACAGATAAAATGGCCACTTCTGATGAAATATTAAACTGTTCACTAACCAAAGGTAACCCTCCAGCCAATGAAGAAGAACCATATGCCGCACTAATCACCCCCCAAGCAAATATAAAGGTATATAACCATTTTTTAGTGGAAGACCAATTGTGAGGGTTTTCCGGGTCATTAGGAAGAAACGTCACGAATTCTGTATCAGGATCCAAATCGGGTTCTTTTTCATTACCAGTTCCACTTGTATTCGTGGCTCGACTCTTGACTCTTCCTAATGACTGTAAAGTCTGAACGCGCACCAAACCAGTTTCAGTTTCAATGTTAAATTCCTCGGGGAAAATCGGGTCGCGCACTGGAGGAGCATTCAAGTCTGCCATAGGAATATGACTCTGGAGTCCATGATCATGAAGAGACTTGGCACTTTCCGTTTTCGTCCGCGTCAACGTATCACCTGATTGGTCACTGAGCGCCTGGATATACTCTTTGGGCTCCAAATGTTCTGAAGCTAAAGAAGACGTAGAACTCATTATTGTGGGGAATAGATATATCACTAGGATAGAACGCGAATAAATAGGATTAACTATGAGTCTAGAATTATTATGATATGGAAATGTGTTTATATGAAGGAGGTGATAACCAATAATAAACAGTGACCCCAAAAAATATTCTCAGGTATAAATATATATATATATATATATATGTGTGTGGGAGGGGAGGGGAGGGACACCAGGTTATATATTTGGCTGCTCCGTGGGTAACGCAAAAGACGGGGCGGCGCTAGGTGCGGCGCCTGCATATAGCCGGAACAATCTCAGCCGGTCTGCCTCGTTAAAGACGGATCCAATCTTGTTTTCCGGCTATATGCACGCCGCAAGGCTGAACCCTTCCCGTTCGGACTACTTGAATATTGTGCGACTGCATCCAATCGGAACATCCTTTTCCGAACCCTCCAACAACATACCATAAATAAATATAAACACATGAATTTCAATAAATGGAATTATATTATTGGTGTGTTATATACAGGACCTCTGACGGAAACTAATGTATATATACGTTTTGACTAGGTCGGATTCATGAAGGTATGGGAAGAGATAAATGTTTCTTTTCCTTTCCTTTCTTTTCTGTCTTTTTTTTTTTTTTTGTCTTGTTTTGGTGTACGGGTGTGCCCGTGTCTGATGCGGACTAGACGCACATTCTCGAGCATCTTCCCTCGAGATAAGCGCGGCTCAATTGCTGCACATCACGTGGCCCGCCAACCACCATTCCAACTCCTAATACCATCAAACATACTATACCGTACTATACTGTACTGTACTATATTATACTATATTATACTATACTACTACTACTACTACTACTACTACTACTACTACTACTACTACTACTACTACTACTACTACTACTACTACTACTACTACTACTGTTGGATCCACTTTGGGCAGGACACTACCCATAGAAGTACAATGAAACTACGATATCTCATCTGACAATGCCTATACCAGAATACCAACTCCTCAGTCCCCATAATACAAAGCACTGGTGTTGTGGAAGTGATAAGCCCAAGGTACTAAGTCAGGATGTAAACAATTTTCCATAAAACATCTATCAACAACCAGTTGGATACGTCAACTCCACCGCCTACTACTTAAGTAACTCGATTCCCTCGTTTTGAAATAGGAACCGTCAGCCAAGAAGAGTAACTCAGTACATAAACGTTCCATAAGTCTCCAACACTCACTCTATTTTACTACCATATAACTGTTAGGCTCCGGTTACGTCAGGTACTCTAGTTATATATGATATTAATTTATTGTATCTATTGTATTTATTTCTTATATATCGCAGCCCCATACATTTATTATACCCTATATTTATATCAAAGATGAATGCGTGGAAAGATTAAGTTTGTTAAATAATGTTTGTTTATCAGGGAAGTGGTTAAATTTAACTAATTTATTCTGAGAGGAATAATATATTTTATTATCAACTCTAGTTGAAGTTCTAATTTACAAGATACCACTTTTGGTAAAAGTTGTGTTGCTTGTGGTTCTAAACATAAATTAGAAATGCATCACTTAAGAAAGATGGCTAAGATTAGAGCCCACTTTGAAATTTAATAATGCTAAGACTTCTTCTATTTTAAGTCCCCTCAGCAAGTGCATTACTGTGGGTAAGACTATTGTATTTATAGACAATAATTTTATCTATGATTTTTCAATCAATTTCTAACAACGACTTTGCGGATGTATTTTTTGATCATTATACTGTATAAATAGTTTCGAGAGTATTTCAGTCTACTCTTTCAAAAACAGTACTACTCCACCATTACAGTACTATTAGAAGAGATCCTCTATTCTGATCTACTACCACTCTACCTCTGCTACATCACTTCTAAAAAGGTATTTTTGTTAAGGTGTAGAACCAAAAACAGCTTCCAAGTTGAACTCAATCCATAATTGGTTTCACAGACTTGTTGAACTGGAGCGAGCAACGATAGCAGAAATAATGTTCTTGACAGAGGAGAGGGGAGTCGTAGTAGCTTTTTGAAGAATGGTCTTTATTCGCCGATCGGAGTCTAACATGGAGGTCGTACCCGGATTGTAACTATCCTTACCACCGGCCTTTTAGGGGTCCTTGCCTTCTATGGCCGAACCTTGGTACCTGCTGCTCATCATTTCGCCCAAACCACTGTGGCCGGGGCGGGAGAATTGCTTGCTATCCTCACCGGGGTCACTAGCTCCCCCTGAGTCCGGAACGGTTGCATCACTCCGTGTCTCGACTACCGATTACCATACCTTCCAGATCTGGGTCCTGTTTGTCATCACCTGGCTTCAAGTACATGGTTATATCTCTCCGCTGTCATGGACCTTTTATTTACTCACTACTTTCGAGAAGTCACTCGTCTCGAACCCTGTGGATACCCTTTTGGAATACCTCGCAACTGCGGTCATGGTCTGTTACTCGTCGCTGAAGCTTTTTCGCCAGGTTTGGCGACTTCCCAGGTCCGTGTACCGCTATTTTTTTTCCGGTTGCTGCAGTTCCACCCTTGGAACCTATTGAACAGATCGCCTTACTGGTCCACAAAATATTGCACAAAACCTTCCTCGTCACCCTGTCGGTCCCGTCGCCAACAAGGATTATGCCTCGTTAAGCCCGTGCGTTCTTACCAAGACGTTCTATCTACCCTCAGACAACTTGGTTGTTTACCCTACCTTGAACTGTCTTTTCCTCAGGTCCTTGAAATGGTCCTTGAAATTCTCCTTTCTTCGGGCGCTTTCTCCAAACCTACTGTTGCACAGATCCTTCGACCTTACTACGAAGCCCATCCTACCTACTATGCGTTTTTCCAGAATCTTGACAGATCTTTCTGGAACCTTTTTTCGGGTGCTTCCTGATCGCCCCTCTCATGGCCCCCTGGTAAAACGTCACTTTCTTCGCTCTGCCTCACCTCGGAAACATCCAATAATTCAGGCGGCAACCGAGTGTCCCTTTCCTACAAAGCTGACGGCTTATTCAAACCATTCTTCCGCCTACAGGGATTCCAAATCAGCTGCTTTGTTCCCACACCTCACTTTAGCCACCCAACTGGAGTTTCCTCCAAAGTCTAACAATAACCATACTATACTATACTATACTATACTATACTATACTATACTATACTATACTATACTATACTATACTATACTATACTATACTATACACTACTATACTATACTATACTACTATACTATACACTACCATTGTTACATCCACAATAAGCACGGCCCTGCCTATGAAGGTATTATGAAACCTCTCAGTCAGATTGCTACAATAGTGATACGGCATTTAGCCATCATATAGAGTGCAAAGATGGCCCCTTTCGAATAGTCCAGAACAATCCTTACCATCGTTCTGGTGGAGAGTTTTTCGATGCCACGTATCTCTCTAAGTTATATAAACCGCTTCGGTTTCTCTTAAAGTTATATAAACCGCTTTGGTTTCTCTCTTTGAGGAACCATCAACGAATACAAGTTTATGACAACACACTTTATATATTGACATAACAAGAATACTACTATACTGTGTTGCATTCTTGTATACTACTATACTGTGATGCATTCTTGTTGAACGTTTTGTACTAAGTTATTTATTTTGTTCGTTGATGATTCCTCAGAGAAAGGAACCAGTGCGATTTATAGAACAATTGAAGAGACACGAGTAGAACGCTCCAGTCAAGACCTTGTCGTGTGTGTCTATTTCAAGATAGAAATCATTGTTAAAATCTAGCCCGAAACCTCTAAGTGCTTTTTCTCATGACACTCAATAAACTCGAAAATACTTGTCTCTATTCATAGTTTTATTGGTTGATTGGAAGGATGGTGCCAGTATACCCAAGTTCATCAGTATTAGTACCCAATCACAAGTACCCAATGGCAACTACCCATTCACAAGTACCCATTTGCAACTACCCATTTGCAACTACCCATTCACAAGTACCCAATGGCAAGTACCCAATGGCAAGTACCTATTCCTAAGTACCTATTCCTAAGTACCCAATGGCAAGTACCCATTCACTACCCATTCACAACTACCCATTCACAACTACCCATTCGCAACTACCCAATGGTAAGTACCCATTCACAAGTAGCTAAAAAAGATCAAAAACAATAACCAATCAGAAGTATTCAAGAAATTGTGGTGGGAAGTTTTGCGGGAGGATCGGCCTCCTTATATATTCGCAGCGCATGCATTCCCCTCAATAAGGGGGGTTTCATGTTTTGACAGCCATGCGAAATATATAACGAGCTCACCCGCACTCCCTCTCCCCCCAAACCAATATTTCTTTTTCTATACCCTACAAACATACATACGTGTCATTTGCAAGTTTTGTGTCACTGAAAAACTATCAATTAGAACAATGGTGATGATTGTGTTGTTTTGGTGATTATGGATATGCTTTAAGTTATTGGAGCCTACTTTACGTTATATTGGAGCCTACTAAACGTTATATTGGAGCCTACTAAACGTTATATTGAGCCTACTAAACGTTATATTGGAGCCTACTAAACGTTATATTGGAGCCATGAAAATGATTATTTAGATTTTAATTATTCTCATTATAGTAGTAAAAATAAAAAACTAATCTTGCAGATTGTTAAAGCAAGGACACTACAGAGAAGCAAATTTGATTGCTTTGAGAACCAGACGCATCAATGTTCCTAGAAAGGATTTGAGTTCTAAGAAATGGGAACGAGTTGGCGCGATCATAGATGAGTCCGAGAAGCACGGGAATTTCAAAGAAAATGATTGGACCAGAAACTACCGTATTATGGTCATAAAACTTGATTGTTATACAGAGCGTCTTATTGTTGGAGGTTACACCTCTATGCAAAGGAAGAAAGAAAATCGAGTGTCGCCAGATTTATGAAGTGACACGAGATAACTTCGGACACGACAAGAAACCAAGCAGACTGGTCCAGGTTAGAAGCTACCAAGAACCTAAACACAGTGAGAAGAAACTAGACCGCTTGACTGAAGGTATTCCTCCTGTGACGGCGCAAGACAGTTAGGTGTCCGCTACTGTGGGGCCTTGGGGCCTGCTTTACCTTATATTGGAGCCAACTAAAGGTTATATTGGGGCTTGCTAAACGTTATATTGGAGCTTGCTAAACGTTATATTGGGGCCTGCTTTACGTTATATTGGGGCCAACTAAACGTTATACTGAATGTCATAGGTAGGTATACACAACAAAAACATTATTACTTGAATATGGCGTTGCATAAAAATTCCCCAATACATCCTATGAAATGAATGCAACCATATAGAAAGAAAAGAAAAATAAGGAACAGCATATCCGATCCCATACCCTATATAGCTTTTTTTGGCCCTGGCCGAAAGACGTGATATGGCATTTGGAATAGCCCTTATTAGAATCGGGCAAAGAGACTCATAATACCTCCATATCTGGATCACTACTCCAAGCTACACTACAAGGGTCCATGAGTCATATAAGTCAAAATTCAAGACTCACTTCAAGTCCAATGCATGAGCTATACGACTAGGTCTAAGTCTAAGTTTGAGTTTAAATCTGACTTTACTAAGTCTGAGTTTGATTCTGACTATACTGACACTACTAAGTCTATTGGCTCATTGTATATACAGTGTTTTTTCAGAACCATTGAAACCAATAATTCTAAAAGCTTCGTACGGTTTCGTACGGCTTCGCATGGACTTTCAAACCAAATGGCCGAATGTTTCACAGATACTTTCATTTGAATATTGCCTCCTATGTATTACATTTGGGAATGTCTTGCATGCATTACCTATGAAGGGTCAAAACCGACGGAACATGAATTGGGTTTCCTGTATTCCTGTATCCAACACCTTTTCAGGGGTGGTGTACGAAACATATTGTTGAATTATTAGTGTTTTTTTTTTTGCTAGTGAAGCTTGAATAGTTTTGAAAAAAAAAAAAAGGAAAAAGAAACACTGGATTTAACAATTCGTATGGGGCTTAGAGCTCACATCACATTGACATTTTCGTGCAAACACAATGGCTTTAAAAATCGCCAGGAGTAATAGCTGGTTATAGCCCTGGAAAAATCGACTTCTACTGAATCTTTGAAATTGTGATAATCCGGGTTGACGTCAGGTACTCTGGTTACTATGTTCATTTGCTGATGATTCCTCAGAGCGCGGAATCTGAGGTGTGCGTATAGAGTGTTTTTTTAAACCATTCAAACTGTTGAAATTGTGAGACATGTGACATGTGTCAACCTGTGAGTGCGGGCAATTGTGAAACATGTTGCCTGCAGGTCAACGACCATACACAGGGTTGAGATGTGTAGATTCTTTAACTCCAGCTCAGCTATGTATGCTGGGGAATCAGGTGGCCCGTAGAGTAACCATGGTGTAATGTCCAGAGATC
>NLAW01001943.1:0-10167 GCA_002370915.1 Metschnikowia lochheadii | reverse complement strand
CGACATTGAGTTGATAAGAGTACTGAGTATAACTTAGATACATAATCGTTCCAGTCTATGCGTTAGTAGATGACAAAGCACAACACAGACCACAACACCACACCTGGTCAATCCGGATCACAACACAACGATAATTCTGGCTTGGTTAGGGGAATGGTGATCAGTTCATTCCATAATTCACCATCACATCCTCGACCTTTTGGTGGTCTGCAGGATTGGCGGCCAGCTCGTAGATGGTCACCACTGGGTCTCGGTTGAGATGAGTAAACTCTCCCCTCAACTCAATGGAGTGTAGATGGCTCTCCTCCTCGTCTCCGTGGATGTTTTCAATAAACACCGCTAGCGTATGGACCCCCGTAAACACGTGCCGGGGTAAATGGTGCTCGACGAAATCATCGCCCTCGAGAAACTCTGGCACCTCTGCATCATCCTCGGTATTGTAGTTCACGCCCCTCTGAGGATGCTCCACCTGATATGTAGGCTTGTCAGTGACATTGTTAAAGTCGATCTGCTTGTTTTTCCAGAGCTTGATGACCCGGGGGCAATACAAATCGCCGTTTGTGCGTAGTACAAGGCTGTGGAGCTTGACACTTCCATTTAAAAATGGAATGTGGATGATCATTTGTTCGTCTGCATCGGACCGAACCACGGGTCTAAGTGAGTACCGGTCGTTTGAGCTCTTGAAGAGTTTCTGGACGTCTTCCTGCTTGTTACTAGTATTCAAGGCAGTCACATGAGGAAGGTTGATTTTGGAGTTGAGCAGTTGGGCCGAAAATGTCTCTTCAGGGGGGACATGGCTATGGTCATGGCCGTGGCCGTGGTCGTGACCGTGGTCGTGGTTGTGGTTGTGGCCATTCCCGTTTTCTCCATGGTGTCCATTTCCACCGTTTCCATGGTAATGTTCGTCTTCACACGACATCTGATTGTCAAATGAGCAGAGGAGAAATCAGAACCAATGAAGAATCGGAATCAAGAAGTAAGTGGTATCAATTGTTGAAGTAAAATACCAGTTGATAATGGAGCAATATCAAGAGATCAGATGTAAATTGATGGAGCAAAGTTTATGAATAGAGGTGTAAAGGTTGGAGTTGGTTGGAGAGGGAAGTGGTTCGGGGCTCCTTAATATATGGTGAGTGGGGAGCCTGCATACACCCCGCCGATCCTGGTCACGAATTGCAGCCATGCCAACCCTGGAATAGGGAAAATTTAATGCGAACGGTCCCCCCATATATATGCACCTGGGCGTTTTTGTGGTTGGTTTTAAAACCTGAAACATGGCGCCCGACGTGCGTCTTGCAGCGTACATGCGGCAATGCTATAAAAGGCCGCAGGGCCCCCCAGCATTACGGCCATATTTTAGGGGTTCAAAAGGGTGGTGTGCAATTTGGCCCTTTGGGTTAGCATCAATGTGGTCCCACGTGTTTATTGTTCCATAGCGTGCGATGGTTCGGTACACTGCCTCTACCTCAATTCCTCAGTGTTGACAATGATACTACATTAGTCCACAACCTGGTCAAAATAGTATTGACATGGACTTAACATGGTGTTAATTATGTTATTTATCCTAGTATTGATTAGTCAGTGCTAATTTATTGGTGTTAACTTGGTGTTAACTTAGTGTTGTCATAGTGTTGTCATGGTGTTAACTTGGTGTTGTTATGGTGTACGGGTTTATCTTAGGGGTGTATGGGTGGTGTTAATTAATCAGTATTAATTTACTGGTGTTGATGGTGCTGACTTGGGTGACAACTCAACTGAAAATATACCTATATGGGTGGCTGACTTGGAGTCGTGTTGGCTAATTTGGAATGGTTTAGAACTTTGACCTGTCCTATTTATATCTGTGATGATTGAGATGGTTTGATAACAAAAGAGTGATTATTTGGGATTAGCGTGGGTTAGTTATGTTAACATGAACTAGTGCTGTGCTGGACGGTTTGACGTTGTGTTTGAGCAGGTCCAAAGTCAGAAGTTTAATTGAAGTGGTTGTTTAATTAGATTGGTGTGACAGACTACTCAGCATTTGCTTAGACCTGGTGTGAGCTTCAGCATTTTAACTAGCCTAGTTACTAGTTAGAGCTTGAACGGGATACTCACGTTGGAGTGTGGTATACTTTATGTGGATTATTTCTTGAAGACTTGGAAACTTGAATGTTTGAATGTTTAAAGTTTTGAAGTTTTGAAGTTTTGAAGTTTTGAAGTTTTGAAGTTTTGAAGTTTTGAAGTTTTGGAGATAGTCAAAAAGGCTGGAAGGAAGAACAAAAGTGATTGAAAAAGCATTGCAAAGGGCTTAAAGAAGATATGAAAGCCCATTCAGCATTGAATAAAATTGGAGGGAATTGAAAGAATACTTGAAGACTCAAAAGAAAACTGAGGGTTAGCAGAAGACTTGAATAGCATTGAAACCAGATTGAAGATAATGACTGAAACTCAAGTACTCAATGACCTGGTCTTGGACTTGGGTTGGTTTTGGACTTGTTTCGGGGAATCTGAATGGATGGCCAGGGGTGGTTCATTTGAGGACTTAAAACTCCTTTGAAAAGACTTGAGGACACTCAAGAATTTCAGACTTCGAGTTAATGTGAGTTTAACAACTTCAATATCGTTAAACCGACATTGAACTTACCTTTGACTTATGCCGAGAAGTTGTTTTAGGTTCATTTGGGCAAACCTCACACAAGATACCGAGAGATGTATCCTAGTTAAGTTAAGACCTGACAGAGTGGGTTGTCAGGGTACCACTGCCCGATGGCCATTTGCAGTTGATTTCAAAAAAATGAGAAGTGAGTGGTTGCCGGGACATTGTTGAATATATGACCAGAGTTACCAAATTGGACTGAGATCTACAGCTTGGAATAACTCCTTGATTACTCTGATTACTCTGATTGCTCTGATTAGTCTGATTAGTCTGATTGCTCTGGTTGCTCTGATTAATCTTGACTACTCTTGAGATCTACAGCTTGGATTGAACCTGACTATACTTCACATTCCAGTGAAGATCTACAATTGAAGATTCTCTTGGACTTGACTTGACTTGAATTGCCAGAGATCTTATACCAACCAGCGATCCGTCCTTCAGCAACCAGAAACAAGAATGATCCAGCACTGATCAACTCCACCACCTGCCAATACTACCACCTGCCAATATTTCCACTACCAGTTCTTCTACGACCAGTTCTTCTACTTGCTGTCACCACATTTGAGTGGCAGTGCGAAAGGCTAATCTCTTACCAGAACAGTGACCATACATTAATTGCACTTGAAAAATGCAATGCTACAAAAAATTGGATGTGCAATTGGCTCTTCATTCAATTTCACCCATGCCTGCCTTCAACACCAGCACATCCTTTCCCCTTCACTCTGCACCTGCCTGCGTCCCAACCTGCCTCCTATTCTTACCTCCCTACCTCCCTCCCTACCTACTTACCCCCTTTTATTCGCGTCTACACCTCCCTCTTTATTGTCCCCATTCCTCCCCCCCCCTTCCACTTTACTCCTTGCCTGCACTGGGGCTGCGACTAAAGCTTAATAATAATTAGTGATGATGGAAGGGTGCATGGCGACCACGGGGCCCGGCCTGCACAATGGCGCGAAACAAAAGAAACTACTTCCACAACTCCGGCCTCGCCTAATCTAGCCCTGGAATTTACACTAGAAATGACACTAGCATTTGCTATGGAATTTGCTATGGAATTTGGGTCATGATCTCCGCTTAGCGTTTAGATTATTCGGAGCAAGGAGACCGCATCAATACTCGGAATAGGTCTATTTCCGACCCTATTTCTAACCCTATTGCTAACCCCTCTCCTGATTAGAGGTAGCAAATCAGATTAAGTGTTTTTGCTTAGAGGTCACGTTCCAGTCCATGTTCGAATTCATGTTCGAATTCATGTCCGAAGTCATGTCCGAATTCATGTTCGAGGTCATGTTCAAGTTCAGACCTTTAGCAATGTTGAGAGTTAGTATTAAGGCATGATCCATTATTGTTTTATGTTTCATAAACGTTTCATAAACGTTTCATGTTTCAAGAATGTCTTATGTTCAGGACTGTTTCATGTTTCATGTTCAGGTGTTCGTGTGGTAGCCTGGTTACAGCCTTGTTGGTCTTGAAATGAGGACCTATTGTTTATGCTGCAGGCCGGCTGAGCTAGACCGTCGCTCATTCCGAAACAGCCGCAAGCTGCGCAGCCAGACTTGCCGCCTGCACCCGTACCGCAGGGTGCGTTAGTGCATATACCGCAGGCCTGCAGACAAGCGCACGAAATGACATCATAGTGAAACTCCAGTGGCCACGGGCCCAATGACGAGCGCGACAAAAGAAAGGACGTACTGCAGACTGGCCAGCCCACCGTATGCTTTTAGCTTGTTTGGCGCATCCGCACTGCATACACTGGCCTCCCGCTACGTCATTGTGACGTGATCCCGTCTGGCCCACATTAACCACCTGGCACTCGGAAAAACACCTGCCACTTTAAGGTCTCGAAAAACAGCAGTGTTTTGCTTTTTTCTTTTTTTCTTTTTTCTTTCTTTTCAACGATATCAATGGCTAAACTCTTGCACTTCTGAAAAGTGTTTTTATATGCTTTGGTGATTGGGGGGGATTGCCTGTATAGAGGAGTCACATGACTGCAATACTGGGTTGAAACAGGAGGGCACCGAGCCTCATTTACGACGTGAGAAAAGAAAAGCAAAAAGAAAGAAAAAAGAAAAAAAAAAAAGAAACGATATGCAATCTATCAGAATTTTTGATATCTTATGCGGAAAATCTGCGGCGCAGCGTGCAGGACCAGCCTCTACATCTGGACATCTGGTGATGTATCCCAAAGGTGCTGGCGAATTATAAAAAGGAGGGCAATTCCCAGATTTTTGAGAGAACTCATTCTATCATTCAATCTATTATTTTCATTTCAATCAATCATTAACCATGACTTTACAAAAACAACCTGCCGTCTTCAATATCCACGCTGCTCTCTTTGACTGTGATGGTACTTTGGTTAACTCCACTGGTGCTATTTCTGAGTTTTGGAGAGACTTTGGTAAGACCAGAGAACACGTGAACCCAGAGGAAATCATTAAGACTTCTCATGGATGCAGAACCTTTGATGTCATTGCTAAGTGGTCTCCAGAGGATGCCATTCCTGAGCAAGTGACTGCTTGGGAGGCTGCTATTCCTGACACCTTTGGCCACCACGCCAAGCCAATTCCAGGAGCCGTGGAACTTGTCAAGTCTTTTGATGAATTCTCCAAGAACCAAACCGAGAACGGTTTACAAAGGTGGGCCATTGTGACCTCGGGTACTCTTCCTTTGGCCACCAAGTGGTTGAAGTTGATGGATATCCGTAAACCCGACACCTTCATCACCGCCGAGAAGGTCACCAAGGGTAAGCCTCACCCCATGGGCTACCAGAACGCCAGAAACGCTTTGGGCTACGAGCACGACTCCAAGAAGATTGCCGTCTTCGAGGACGCTCCTGCAGGTATCACCGCCGGTAAAGGTGCCGGAGCCATGATTGTGGGTATCTGCTCCACCTACTCTCCAGAGAAGGTTAGAGATGCCGGCGCCGACATTGTGGTGGACGACTTGACTCTGTTCAAGATTCTTGAATACAACAAGGAGACTGACGAGTTCAAGGTGCAAGTGACCGACTACCACTACGCCAACGACGAGTACTTGCAAAGGGTTTAATGGGATAGCATATTTATAGATACAAGCATACAAATACAGATATATTAAGGAATCAAGAAGTAGTATAGAATTGAGGACACTACTATCTCTGTAACCAGTGGACAGTGTTATCAAGTGAACGTTATCAAGTGAACAGTTTTTAACGGGGAAAGTGAGATATCAGGTGATCAATAGTGTCACGTGTCAAAGTTAATTTAAATAGACTATTAATAGACTGTTCTAGGCTAACTATAAATAATCCATAGATCAATACTGTATAGTCCATATTCTATATGCCACATGTCCTATACTACCCGATAGTTACTGTTGGTCAATAACTACTAACACTATAGATACTGGTCACTTACTACTGACACTATAGTTAATGATTACTTATACTGGTTACTACTGGTTACATTTGGTTACTACTGGTTACTACTGACACTATAGTTAATGAGTACTTACACTGGTTACATTGGTTACACTGATTACTTTGGTTACTACTGATTACTACTGGTTACACTGATTACTTTGGATCTGGATCTAGGACTATAGACATTTTTTGGTTATATTAAAACCACCATATGAGTCTACCCATTTCAGTATTTTAAGTGTCTACCATGTCTAAAGTCTAACAATGGTCATTCCGTTGTGTCACTCCTCTACCATTATTGTACGAAACACCAGGGTATATGTGATGAACCCTATGTCCTAGAATGAATGTAAAGAGTTTTCTCGAATAGACACTCTTACACAATGTTCTCTAAGTAGGGTAGTCTAAAACGGGTAGTCTAATACGAGTAGTCTAATACGAGTAGTCTAATACTAGTAGTCTAATACTAGTAGTCTAATACTAGTAGTCTAATACTAGTAGTCTAATACGGGTACTCTAATACGAGTAGTCTAATATAGACATTCTCATGTACGGTAATCTTGTAGTGTTACATTAAAGTATGGAGGATTAATGTATGGAGGATTAATGTATAGAGTGCACTCATCATCAGTTCTATTAACAACCCCGCTGGATATGCTTCTTACTCCACCGACAATCATTCAAGTGGCCCGGTTTCCTTCTTTGGAGAAAATCATTAACCAACAAAGATAACTTAGTACATGAACGATACTCAAGAAGCCAACATTAAGTACTAAGTGATCTTTATTCGTTTATGATTTCTCAACAGAGAAATTTCAAGCTGCTTTTTTGGTGTTTTCAACAGAAGGAGGAGCTGTGGAACAACTCATTCATTTCACAATCACTGTTCTAACTCACCTCAGGTCTCCCGTTTTATGTTCTTTAATGCATTTTATGCCTTACTAGAGCTATGTTCGTTGATGATTCCTCAAAGAGAAGAACCGGAGTGGCTTATATAACTTTAACAGAAACGTGGAACCGGAAACCTTTCCATCAAAACAATGGTAAAGATTGTCTTGGAATATTTGAATGCCCTATCACCACTGTAACAATATTCGGACTGAGAGGCTTCATAATACCTTCAAAGGCAGCGCCCTGCCTATGGTGGATCTAACAACTCGGTGGTGATACTAGTACAATGAAGGCTGGGCAGACCATTCACTACATTAGATTCATAGTCTACACTAGACTCACCTTTTAAACCAGACCGAATACTCTATGCTCCTAGTATCACAGTGGTTTCAAAATAGTCAAGATGTTAATATCAAAATGTTAATATCAAAATATCACAATTCCTTCAGTCATAATAGCCATAAAAGTATCACAATAGTTCCAGGATTATTTCCGAAATCGTTTCATCATAATTCTTATACTTATAGTATTCAAAATGAACATAATTGGTATGTTCTTGAATCATGTTTAGTAACCTAAACTTGTTGTATTCATTGATAGTTCCTGGAAGAGACAAACCAGAGCGGCTTATATAACGAAGAATAAAAACGTGGCATCAAAAAAACACTTTCCACTGGAATAATGGTGATGATCTAGTATATCTGGAAAAGCAATCTTAGTAGTTTGTACATTGATGACCGATAGCCGTGATATGGCGTTTTGAATGGTCATTGTTAGGACCGGACATCCCTAGTCTCTATGTGTAGTGACTTACAGTCTTTTTGAATACTATTCAAACCAGCTCGGCAATATGTTTCAAACCAGACTAGAAAAATTAAGCAGATCAATAATTAAAAAAAGTTTCATACTTACGATTTAAAAATTGTTAAGGATCAAGGATTTGAAATAAACTAAACTGTTTATGTGAAATGTTTATTAAGTATTAAAAACAGTAATTTCTCGAACTATTGGCTTGTTGAATTTTGCTAATGTGGTTTGAACATTTTGTCGCACTGGTTTGAATAGTTTTGAAGAACACTGTACCTTTATTGGGTCTAAGAATAATAGTCGTAACAGTCATCATAGTCATAGCAGTCATCATAGTCATCATAGTCATAGCAGTCATCGTAGTCATCATAGTCATCATAGTCATAGCAGTCATCATAGTCATAGCAGTCATCATAGTCATAGCAGTCATCATAGTCATCATAGTCATCATAGTCATAGCAGTCATCATAGTCATAACAGTCATAACAGTCATGAGAGCCTGAGTAGAAAGCTGGGTAGAAGACCTTATACAATAGTCATTGTTAGTACCAGCCGTAGAGGCTCCATATTACCTCATTAGGTAGAGCACTACCTATGGTGGATCTGACATACTACAGTAGAGTAGTAAAATTGGCGTATACTAAAAAGAGAACATTAAAATTATGGTGTTTGGTGGTTTAAAATGAGACTATATTGAAATAGAATACTAAATTAGGGTATACTCCACTATGGTGTTTTAAAAATACTTCTTGATGGTGTTCAGTACATAGACACGTGTTCGCATTTTTTTTACTACAATGCGCTATTGGGAACAATTGTGAGAGTGATATTAGGAAGGGTCAAAAATCGATTCCTAGGAATTTTTGAAAACATGTTAAGAAAATTTACAAAGACTGCAGATTGGAACCCCCCACCACCCCCCTTAACCTTTTTTTTTTTTCAATTCAATTCAATTCATAGGCGTACTGCATATAGTACATGATGGTGTACGAAAGGTTATGGTGTGTAGCCATGTTAAAATGTAATGCTTGTTGTAACATGAGGAATCAGTACATCTCTGATGTACTGCATGTTCCATGTGATTTTGACTCCATGTAAGTAGGACAGATGAAACGATGATATGTAGGAATAGACAAGAAGTTGACGACGTCCCGTGGAAAAGGGAGCGAGTAGTAACACAAGAGGAAATAGAATAAGAGACGAAGTTAGAGTTGAGTACAGCTTAGATACATAATCATTTCAGTTTATGTTTCAGTTTATGCGTTAATAAGTCACAAAGCGTAAAAATGGTTATGAGCCCTGGATCGCTTATCTCGAAATTGGAACTACTATATCGTCTTGACCATAATGAGAAAGCTTCAATCTTCGAAGCGGACTTTGTGAAGGCTTTAAAGAAGATCTTGCAAAGGAAATGCAATGAAATGCAATGTGTGCATTGCTGAATACTAGCAACTCATCAGAGTATGGATCTTTAGAACTTGGCATTTCAGATGTATCATTTCAGATGTATGAGTGGACTTGTTTACCTCATGTGCTTCTCAACAAAGAATCGTTAATTGCGAAAGATTGCTCTTCCAAATGATACAACGCCGTGAGGCTTAATACAAAGAGAGAGAGAGAGAGAGAGAGAGAGAGAGAGCTCGTATTCTTAGCCAGGAGTCATAGAAGGTTTCTAAGGAAATTGAAAGACCTGAACCGGTCGGGTAAACTTCAATGGTTCAAAGACAGCGCTCCAAGGATTGCATGATAATCTGTCAGTTGTAAACAATTGATGTAAAGTGAATACTTCTGCTTATCTAATGGGAGTCGAAAAAAGGATGTTGTTAACTTGTTGCAAAATATGCAAGCACGCATTCGCTCAAGCTGGTCAGGAAGACTCCATCGTTTGTGGTTATCAGGAGATAATTTTGGACGCAACAGATCAGATGAAAACAAGTGGACAACTTCATGTTAACATCACTAAACATTATTACCCAGTTGAACAGTTCGAAATCCCGAATCTGTTAACGCGTGGATAAGAACTAGAGAAGCAGTCACACGCATGGGGTGACTAGCGATGATAAGCAGGACGACGGATGAGCCGCCGGGCNGCAGGACGACGGATGAGCCGCCGGGCGGCGTGAGAAAAGATTCTCAGCCACCCATAGAGAAGTCAGTTCTTCCGTAAGGTCAAGTGATGGGGTGGACTGGACGCAAACTACAGTGGATAAATATATGTCTGTAAATTAACAGATTCTGCTTACGTTCAGTACTCTGTTTTGTGTGTTTTGTATGTTTTGTATGTTTTGTATGTTTTGTTTGTATTGTATGTTTTGTATGTATTGTATGTTTTGTTTGTTTTGTTTGTTTATTCGTCCATGATTCCTTCATCAAGGAGGAACCATCACACCTTATGCAGACTAGTCCGACATAGAGGGATGGAGGTCGTTCT
>NLAW01001942.1:0-10215 GCA_002370915.1 Metschnikowia lochheadii | reverse complement strand
GATAGGTCCCACAGGTTTCAGAGATACATGATGCAGATGAAACAGGGATATGTGCACGATGAGGACGTACACTCATCATGCACACTCTATTACGAGAAGCTGGTATCGGACGAGGGAGTCCGAGGACTGACTATATATAGAGAAGAGAGGATCACGCTCAGGTTTGAGCGGTATCAATTGTGAGAACAGTTCACTGATATCTAGTTTAGAGACGAATATAAGTGATCTAAGATGAATCCTGAAGCACCATACTTAAGAGAACTATTGGAAGCCAAAGCTATAACAATTCCAACTTACCAGAGAGTTTACAGTAACTCTCAACAGGCTATGAGTCCTGGCGCCGTTATGTCGACATTGGTATTTCCTGTCTTTCTTGAGCGGTATGAGAAATCAGCAATATTTGAAGCTGAGTTTGTGAAAGCCTTGGAGAAAGTGAAAGCAACGGAATACATCTGGGTGTACTTTGAGGGTCCAAGCAAGGTACTTGAAATTTTGAGAAAAGAACGGGACCTGATCTCAACCGAGGATATCAAGATCTTCAGCATTTATCTCACGAAGGTAGAAGATGAGATAGTTGACTTTGCTGAAAGGAACATGTCTGGGGGTATCTTCAAAACGAACATGAAGACCAGATCCACCCAGGATATTAGGGAGTACTTGGAAAAGACCAAACCAAGTGAAATGAACTGGGGAAGCTATATTTTTATTGCTGAACATTGTCACAGCAAACGGGGACAAGATTTCCGAACTTGGCGCCTCGAAGAAATTAGTGAAGTTAGATTCTTTATGCACTTCATGGATGCAGGGTACAAGGCTGAAGACATTAAGAAGCACTTTGAAAATTGTGTGAAGCGGAAAGCATGTGCCCTTCCTACGAAGGGAATCCCAATCACGACTCTTGAAGACTACGTCTCAGAGGTGCTTCAAGAGCTTGCAGCTGCCAATGTACCGAAAAATGCCATGGCCGTCCGGAAGGGTGACCGGACTAGCACCAAAGGGGGTACATCAAAGGATCTTTCCTCTGTGACCTGCTACAATTGCCATGAAAAGGCTCACTACATGAACGAATGCACTAAGCCCAGAAAGAAAAAGGGCAAATATGTACCAAATGAACAGGCTACTCTGTATATCCCACGGAAAGTGGGTAGGTCCCACAGGTTTTAATACAAACCGGGGTGCAAAATTGTTTTTTGGAACCATACTAGCAAAATTCAAGAAACC
Organism: Metschnikowia lochheadii; assembly: GCA_002370915.1. Taxonomy (NCBI): domain Eukaryota; kingdom Fungi; phylum Ascomycota; class Pichiomycetes; order Serinales; family Metschnikowiaceae; genus Metschnikowia; species Metschnikowia lochheadii. Next base: position 8,994 of record NLAW01001942.1, on the reverse strand, counting down.
AATATCTTAAAACGGTTCGTACCCCTTCACAAGTCATTCAAAGCAAATGACATCTTTCAACCACCAACTTTCATTAGAGCTCAATACTCCAAATACTTAAATCTGGAGGCTGGTTTGACAAAGATTAGTGTCTTCCACTAAGTAGTTTGACCAACGAAACCAGGAAAGTAGGAAAGTAGGAGACCAGAGACCAGAGACCAGAGACCAGAGACAAGGGACCAGGAGATGTAACTCAGTTACTATTGCCTTCTCTTTTTGCCGGTATCCACTTCTCCTGTTGCCAGTATCTACTTCTCCTGTTATCAGCATTTCCTTCTCCTGTTATCAGCATTTCCTTCTACTATTATCAGCATTTCCTTCTACTATTATCTGCATTTCCTTCTCCTGTTACCAGTATCCACTTCTCCTGCTACCAGCAATCTCTCTCTTGAATAGAACTGGACAATTGGTCAAACTGGAGAAAGATCCAAAGAAAAAAAAAAAACTTGGGAATATGACAGTTCATTTTCTTGGCCGATTTCTTTGGATCACAACTCCAAGGTCTTATTCACGTGGTTTCTGACCTGGCGGTCGAACGACTCCCGGTTATCTATCCACAACTTACAAGCATCGATATTGGCACCACTTATAAAGAGGTGAGCCTTCACATGACCCAAGTCACGTGAGTGACTGCGGTATATAAGAGAAACACCAAGAGTTGTTTTCTCAACATTTCCTCTAAAAGGTTTGTCTCTTTCTAATATCTGTAGCCTTGATAACTCAGTAGATCTCTTTAGCTAGACCATTGAAGGGTGAATGTGTCCAAGGTTAGTTTCAAAATCAACAGGATCAACAATCATACTGCGTGTCACGATTCAATATCTCGAGGTATATCTCGATGCATATCTCGAGGTATATCTCGGGGTATATCTCGGGGTATATCTCGGGGTATATCTCGAGGTATATCAGTTGAGAGGTTTGATGTGCTTAGATCCTTCTACCTTGAACCGTCATGATTTAAGTTCACATATTCATGTTAGTTGACCTAGTAATTTGGCTCAACTTCCTTCACCAAGTTCACAACTTCACAATCTTCAACGTCTGGTGATTAGTGCATATCTTGGACCTGTAGATGCTTTAACGTCAGTTCGGCAACGATAGTTGCGGTACCAGGAGGTCCCTTAATACTTCAATAAGCACTAACAACTCTTCTCCTTCTCTTCCTGAAGTAAACACTTCACATAAAGTGTTTACATATCTCGATGAGGCTATGAGGTCAGTGTCTTATAGTATGAGGCATCCTCTGGGTGTTACACCCTGGTTAATTAAAGGACCTCCTGGTACCGCAACTATCGTTGCCGAACTGGCGTTTCAGGATCTACAACAAAATGGCGTAATATTTCACAGATATTTTCAGTACAATTGAATATTCTGAAAACAGAACCTTGGAGGATTGCCTTATAAATTTTTTGGAATCATTGGTTTGTTGAACTTGCTACTGTGGTTTGAATAGTTTTGAAAATCACTGTATACAAGAAGACAAGAAGGTGCGCGCTGGCTGTTGGAACATGAGGAACCAGTACATCAGAGATGTACTGCATGTTCCATGTGACTGCATGTAATCAGGACAGATGAAACAGTGATATGCAGGAATAGGTGTGAGTGGACGACGTCCCGCGGAAAAAGGGAGCGGGCGGTAACATAAGATGATAAAAATAAGAGACGACATTGAGTTGATAAGAGTACTGAGTATAACTTAGATACATAATCGTTCCAGTCTATGCGTGAGTAGATGACAAAGCGCAACACTGGCTGGTAGATGCCGGGTGGCTGGATGGTAGTGCGCTAGTTAAAGAACCTTATACAATATACAATATTCAGAGAGGATTCATAATATAAATATCCTATTTTTGTAGGGTACACTACTTATGGTAGATCTGACAGAAATCTAGTATACTAAATATATTCTATGCTCATATATCATCTACTGAAATACTTAGGAAATACAGAGCAGTTAAGTGTGACTACACTTTTGATTTCTTTAAATTTTCTTTTGATCAATTGATTATTTATTTTATTTTAGTTTTGGTTTTGGCTTTGGCTTTGGTTTTGGTTTGGCTTTGGATAGGTTACTTGAACTCCACTCGGGGTCCTTTGAACCCCAAGCGTTTCCTTCCAATAGAATTAACCTCCTCAAAAACGTCCTAAAGTCTGGAAGGTTTTGGAAGGTCCCAAGGCAATATTTTAGCATGGTCCAGATCACTCAAATCAGCAGAGCTTTCGAAAAGAAGGTCCATAGCAAGCAAGGTCTTTTTAGAAATCAAGCTATTTTTGAAAGAAGTCAACACTAATTCCATCTCCATGTCCAGTTCCATGTCCAGTTCCATGTCCAGTTCCATCTCCAGTTCCATCTCCAGTTCCAGTTCCAGTTCCAGTTCCAGTTCCAGTACCAGTACCTCCATTATTGGTTGTAAAGTTGAATGGAACTTTGAGTGGGTTCTCGAATGGAGCTTTTCGTGGAGCTTTAAATCGAGTTTAGAGTGGTTGGTCAGTTTCAAGGGCCTGGAAGACGTGCCAGTACCAAGTAATACGCCTGAAGGTATTTGAGACCATAAGCCTATGTCATCAATCTCTTCAGTCTCTTCGACCCCTTCAGTCTCTTGTATACATTGGAAAAGAGCTGGGTGAAAAGGAAGGGTCTCGGGGTTAATTTCGGTTTGCAAAGCAGCCTGGCCTAAAGAGGAAAGTTGCTTTCTGCACTCCAAGAGACTGGTCAAAACGTCAGGAATTTGGCTGGAGGGTTTCCGTTTCTTATGAGTCCGAGGAGTCAAGCCTGCATGTTCCAGAAACGCCAGAGTTTCCAGTGAAATCAGAGATTCCAGAAACGTTAGAGTCAGGAAACCAAGAGATTTCAGGGATTCCAGAGTTTTCATGAATGAGGAGAAATCAGTTTCCTTTGGGACTTTGCAGCTAAAGAGCCGGTCAAAAAAGCTACAGGTATCTGGAGCTCTCATCAGGAAAGGTTTAGGTGGTGCAACTTTTTGAGTCTGTTTTTTGAAAGTTCGAATATTAAGTCTGTTTTTCTGAGAGTTTGAATATCAAGTCTGTTGTTTCTTAGAGTTTGAATAGTAGAGTCTGTTTTTCTGAGAGTTCGAGTGTCAAAGTTTGTCTTTGTTTGAGTCTGAGGAAAAGAGGTGATGGGTGCAAATGGGATGGGGAACATCGCGGCTTATATAGAGTAAAGGACTGGAGCCGACTACAATTTGATTTCTGGTATGTCTATAGTCAAAACCAATTTTTGGTATGTTCATAGAGATTTTTGGTGAGTCAAAATTTCTGGTATGTCAAAATTTCTGGTGTGTCAAAAATTCTAGTATGTCAAAATTTCTAGTATGTCAAAATTTCTAGTATGTCTATCAGAAATTCTGGTATGGGCATATCACAAAACTACCCTCTTAAATTCAATTATCTGACCACTCCCCAACCGTTTTCTCACATGTCATGGTTTCAAAACCTACACAAAATCGTCTCTCATACTAATAACGAGACTTTCCATCCTCCAAGATATAAACTCTTTTTAAACTGGTTACTTATAGTGTTCTTCAAAATGGTTCTTAGTCGCTCCGACAAGCTGGCGCCCATGTATTGGACAAGTTGGCGGACAACTTTTAATTTCGACAATTCGAACAACTTTTAATTTCGACAATTCGAACAACTTTTAATTTCGACAATTCGGACAACTTTTAATTTCGACAATTCGAACAACTTTAGAGGTCTTTGTCCGAGATAAAAGTCGCACTCGGACTGCACACGGTAATACCATCTATATACAGTGACACCCCTGTTACGTAAAACCGCTTCTCTCCTTCACTAGGGACAATTAAGACAACTCTCGATTTGGGTGGGTGGTGATGATGTTATTTTTTTTTGGCTGCGAATTCATTATAAAATGAAACTTCGGCAAGGATAAGTGTGGGGTACAGATAAGAAAAAAGGGTAGGTGATTGTTTCGATAATTGAAAACTGCTCTCAATGGTTCGTAAATTACCGGCGTTTCATCATTTTCTCTAAAAAAAAAAAAAAACAAACAGTGAGAGAGAAACTTGATTGAAGTCCTAGTATTGAATCACAGTGCAAAAATCCAATTTAGCAAGAAATTTCCCGGTGGAGGTGGGGGGGGGCTTCAATTTAGGCATCTTTGGATGGCTAATAAGCCTGATGATTGTTTTCTCATAATAGAAATAACCTGGTGTGGTGGCATGGAAGAAAAAACTCTTCTGGACAATGTGAAGTTGTGAATCCGCATCAAACTGACATGAGCTCCAATATTACACTTTTGGAATCTAAGCTTGAATCTCGGATAGTGGAGATGAATTCAAAGATAATTGACATGGAAACCCGCTTAATTCATACGCATAGCGAACGAACAAAATTGGAGACACAATGCTTTGACATGTCAAGAATGATTCTGGGTGATTTTGGTGAAACAGAAGCGGTTGGATCGGAAAAGAGAGGCAGGAGTACAGTTGAACCCATATCCCAGGGTCTGGGACAGCATGAAGCTATAAATTCAGGATCTGCGGAACAAGCCCTACTGTCTCTGCAAGGGTCTTCAATGACCCCATTCTACTCTTTGAGACCAAATATATCGACAGTGTTGGGCTTGTATAACGAGTGATATGTGGACCGTGAGAATGTACCATGAGTTCAAGAGAGAGATCGGAAGTACGGTAAGTCTTGGATGCAGTTGAACCCTACGGTTGGATTTTACAAGAGAAGAAAAGCTCTCATCAATTTCATGGAGAATGAATTGCTTGAGAATGAGGTATTTGAAGGTATGACAACGAGTACTTTTGCCAATATTGTTGAGGTTTATCATCGGGAGAACAACTTGAAGCTTAATGTCTTGTGCACCCAAACTCAGAAAGAGGATAAGCGCTCAATAATCCGTGAGAGATTGGTGGAGATTAAGGAGAAGTTCCAGAATTCATGAGAGATAATGGAGTCAATTAGTCAATTTTACAGCTACTGTTTGGTTTTTATTGTTTTTATTGTTTTTATTGTTTTTATTGTTTTTATTGTTTTATTGTTTTATTGTTTTATTGTTTAACTGTTTTTTTGTTTAGCTTATTAATATGAAAATTGGTTGTTTAATTAATTAAAAAGGTTTTGTAGACTAATTTTAGGGATGTACACCAAATGTTAGAATTTTTATGCGACCTGGGGCGTTAACCTGTATTCGCAAGAGGTTTAAGCTGATAACGGCTTGTCAATGATGTGGATCAATGATGTGGATCAATGATGTGGATCAATGTTGTGGGTCAATGATGTGGATCGTGTCCAGAAACTATCCCTAAAAGGATATCTAAGATATTTGGATATGTTCTGAAGGCTACTTCTAATAGTAGGAACTCACCCGTTCAGCTGGTATACGTGATGATTGCTTTAACGTGGGATTGAAAAGAGCTTATCTCTTCTAGTCGTATAAATGTCTTAAGCAATGGAATTCTTGTTCTTTCAAAAAACGGAGCTTTTCGGTTAGCCCTTATATACCCAGTTTCGTCAACTAAGCTCGCTTGCTTGCTATCTGGTTCTGCTTGCTATCTGGTTCTGCTTGCTTTTTCAATCTGCTTGCTTTCTTATCCTTACTGGATAACATTCCGACTCTGCATACAGTTGCTGTCGATTCAATCCTTGACATTCCTGTCTGTTTGTCCGGACATCCTGTATTGAGGTTCGGTAAATCTCAAGTCTAACATTTGGTATATGGGTTTTTCTTAGGGGTGACATTGCTGTATGGGTTTTATTAGGGGTGACATTGCTGTGGAGGTTTTTCTTAGGGGTGTAGATTACTGTGTGGGTTTATCTTAGGGATGTACATTGCTGTGGGGTTTATCTTAGGGATGCACATTGCTGTAGGGGGGCCTTTTTAAAAACGNATCTTAGGGATGCACATTGCTGTAGGGGGGCCTTTTTAAAAACGATAAAAACAATACTATCCAGTTTTGCGGGGTTTCCAGGCTTTGTTTGGTGTCTATGGTACACCCCAATGGCCTGTCTTTTTGCAGTCATTGAGAAGGTACTGTTCAGCGCAAATCAGTAGGGATGCACACCATTTTAATGTTCTAGACTCATACCATACATACAACAATTGAGCTCCTTAAATTATATAGTTACTAAATTCAAAAAAAAAAAATAAACTCGTACTTTCCTGGTCGTTTACCTTGAGCTCAAGAGAACTGTGATTGTGCATTATTTTACTCTTCCACAACGTGCAGGCGCGCGTTTTTCGGCTGTAGTACAAATCGGACAGATTGGACAACTTTTAGGGACAAAAGGACAGAAATACTGTAACTAATGTGGATGTCCTGCCTATAAAGCATCCCCAGAGCTGTTAACCCCTTCAAACGAGTGCGACAAAATGGTTCAAACCAAAAAAACAGAATGATTCATATACCAGTGCGGCAAAACAATTCAAACCAATACACATAATTCCATACAAGGAAACCTGATTAGTTCCGTCCTCGCTTTGACCCTTGATTTCTTGATTTCTTGATTTCTTGATTTCTTGATTTCTTGATTTCTTGATTTCTTGATTTCTTGATTTCTTGATTTCTTCATTTCTTGATTTCTTGATTTCTTGATTTCTTGATTTCTTGATTTCTTCATTTCTTCATTTCTTGATTGGCTCTGCAAGATACTCCCAAATGTAGTACATTATGTTGAACATGAGATATGTGCTGGCCCGTGTATGCAGGCAAGTTGTTACCTGCAGTACAACGGATTTGGACAAGCCTCAAAAGGTTCCGAGGAACGCATGAGTCCAGACTAGTATTATATCCGGGTCTTGGTGTCAAGAGTAGTCAGTTTGACTTCAGAAAACACAAGGAAATACCGAGGCCGGGTGCAGGATCAAGGGATTCGGGGAATCCCAAGTATATATAGAAGGGATTCCGCTCTAGGGTTGAGCGGTATCACGAGTAACCAGAATTTCACGGATCTCTTAATACAGAACAGTAGCAGAAATTATGGACTTTGGAACTACAAAGTTCAACAGAAACAGTTTGTCTTTTGTCACGCTGGTTTGAATCGCTTTGAATAATACTGTATCAGGTGTAAGTACGGTGTTTCCCAAAATTATTCAAACCAGCATCCAGATTTTTTTTTCAGATTCATTTTTTTCAGATTCATTTTTTTCAGATTCATTTTATTCAGAATATTGAAATATAATGGAAGTTGGGGTGAACCATTCCGCCATTTGGTTTGGTTTGGTTTGGTTTGGTTTGAAAGACTGTTCGAAGGGGTACGAAGCTTTTCGAGTTATTGGTTGTTTAATTTTGTTAGTTCGGGCTCCAGCCATTTTGCTCCCTGCTTGAATAATTTCGAAAAATACTGTATCAGGGGTTTTAGTAATCTATTGGTAAAATTGGATTGGAACTTGGATTGGAAATTGGATTGGACATTGTATTAAAAACTGTATTGGAAACTATATTGAAAATACTATTGAAAATACTATTGCTCGTTTGTTGCATTCTGATTACTACGGTGAGAAGCAAGGTAAGTTCAATATCAAGCCTTCTCAAAAGACTGATGAAGTGTTGGACTACATTTTCACCAGACGTGAGAACATTAAATCTGTTATTCCAAACAAGCAATTGCAAAAGCTCAGAAAAGAATTCGAGTACTTCTACCCATTGGACCCCCGAATTTCTGGTAAGGACTTGATTCCTAAGCATTTGACTTTCTTCATTTACTCCCACGTTGCCATTTTCCCTAAGAGATTCTGGCCAAAGCAATTCAGAGCCAACAGACACTTGTTGTTGAACAATGCCAAGATGACTAAATCCACCGGTAACTTCTTAACTTTGCAACATATTACCGAAAAGTTTGGAGCAGATGTATCCAGAATTGCCTTAGCTGATGCTGGTGACACTGTCGAGGATACCAACTTTGTATTGGAATCTGTATTGGAAAGTGTATTGGAAAATGTATTGGAAAATGTATTGGAAAATGTATTGGAATCTGTATTGGAAAATGTATTGGAATCTGTATTGGAAAATGTATTGGAAAACGTATTAGTAGTGATTTTATTGGTACTGCATGGCACTTTTAGAGAGGAGTATTTTTGGGTGCGTTTTGGTGGGTGCAGTGGCCAAAAACTGTACAGCACAGCCGTGCGCGCGAAAAACCCATTCAAATTGTTTGGAATTGTTGTATACACTCCCATAATCTGGAATAGTTATCACGTTAAGTTTCAACAAGCGTCTTAACTTTGGTACTTCAGTAGTCATTTCTGTAGCTTCCATTCTTACCAATATATATATTAAGCTAGGATGTCCTTGACTTGTTGTCACAATTGATACCGTTCAAGTCTGAGCGGGACCTCCTCTATATATAGTCAGGTCTGGGACTCCAGCCCTAACCCACTCGGCCCCTTGTCTTCTCCAGAACAATAGCCAATATTAGACAAGTCTTAGACAAGTGTCCTCGAGAGGCTCCCTGCCAGCGTGGCCTCTCTCGAGGACAATACCAATCATTGTTTCATCTGTATGCAGTAACGAGAACATGCAGTACCCGCAGGTGTACTTGTTCCTCAAGTTCAACACAAATCACCAGCCATATACAGTCTTTTTGGATACTATTCAAACCACCGCGACAAAACTATTCAAACTAGTGCGACAAAATGATTCAAACCACCGCGACAACATGTTTCAAACCAAACACTACGCAAATTTGGTTTGTAAGATTGTGCGAAGGGGTACGAAACTTTTTGTCGCGGTGGTTTGAATCAGTTTGTCGCACTAGTTTGAATAGTTTTGAAAAACACTGTATTGCCTAAAATGTCTTGTGCAGGTGAACTCTAAATACGGTTTATCAATATGGATTTTCAATATGATAATATGAATTGTGCATGTGAATTTTAAATATGGGGTTTTTAATATGGTTTTCTAAATATGGATTGTGGTTGAATTGGGCAAGATTTAATTTGGACGACAATAGGAAAATTGGGTATGT
>NLAW01001941.1:0-41518 GCA_002370915.1 Metschnikowia lochheadii | reverse complement strand
CTCTTCCACTCCATCTGGACCTAGCCACACCACCACTACCACCACCTTCCTTACCAACAGTGAGTACAGTGTTCCAGGTACTTATACCCCATCTGACTGTGATGATGTTGCCACCTGCACTGTTGACATTGTTACCCCAGAAGGACCTGCTGAAACATCCGGTGTTCCAGGTGTTGTCACTGTGACTTCCAAGCACGAGACCACCGTGACCGTCACCCATTGCCTGGACTCCCAGTGCTCAACGACGGCCGGTATTATCTCTGTGGTCACCACCACAGTCAGTGACATGGAGACAACCTACACCACCATCTGCCCATTGACCGAGAGCCCTTCTGCCACTCCAGGTCAACCAAAGTCCGAGAATGCTCCAGGTCAACCAAAGTCTGAGACCGCTCCAGCTCAACCACCAAAGTCTGGTGGCAATGCTCCAGCCACTCCAGCTCAACCAGCTTCTGAGACTGCTCCAGCTCAACCAAAGTCTGGTGGCAATGCTCCAGCTCAACCTAAGTCTGGTGAAGAGACTCCAGGTGCTCCAGCTGAAAAGCCAACCACTGTTGCAGGTGAAAGCACCCAACCAGGTGCTGGAACCCCCAAGGCCACTGGTGACGTCACTAAGACTTCTACCGTTGCTGGCCCATCCAAGGCTCCTGGCTCTCCAGCCATTGTTGAGTCTTCTTCTGGTGCTGCTCCTCCAGCTTCCATCGCTAACTTCAGCGAGGGTTCTGGTTCCAGAACCACTTTCGGCGTCGCAGGACTTGCCATTGCTTTCGCTTACTTCATTTAGTTTCGGAAACTAGCATCCGAGTTCGATAGCACTGATTCTTATATTAATAAATGTTTCGTACCTTATCTATCTTCATTCTGTAGATCCAGGCTAGTCATTTTCTGACATCCTGAAAGGTCTGAGTGTCTGGCGAGTAGCAATTGCTGAAGTTGTTGGACAGTTTTTGACGATGTTGTCTATGGCGCTGCCTAACATGCTTTTAACTATTGTACTATTGTGCTGTTAAAGATATTTCTAACTATTGTGTTGTTGAAGGGAACGGGGACAAGCCCCGTATATATATGTATATATAAAAGGCTGTAATTTGCTTATGTGAATGTTATGTCGCTGTCGTGCATATCCCTTCAACATTTACATAATGCTTAACCTTCCGTTGCCACGCATGTACCTTGATGTCGACATGAAGCAGCGACATTTGTGCTTCAATGCTTCATGTCGACATATGTGCCTCATGTCGCAATTGCGCTTCATGCTCTGTCTCTCATGTTGCGACGCATTTTCACCTTGCATATCTTGATGTTTCCCCACGTTTCATCCTCTATGTACATACGATGGACTTGGCTGTAAGATGAAGTCAAACCAAGATGAAACTTATGGTATCACGGGCAAATGTGGTTAATACATTTTCAAATGCAGGCTGCATATGCCCTTTGACAAAATGTTTCAGATATCTTGATCATGTACATTAGATGCTCGTTGAGATGCCTCTGCATGCGTGCGCAGGAGTGTTTCAGGTGTTTCACAAAACCCCTCAGTTAGTATATAAGGTCGAAGAATCGCAACGACAGGGTATAGCACTTATTATTATCAGTTTCATTTATTAGTTCCTAACAGATGACAATCCATTGCTAGCGAGAATATGACCGAATAATCACTGTTACTAATTAAAAGCTCTGATTTGGCATAGTTTAAGTCTGGATATTAATATTAGTGTCATTTGTGATCAACATGAAGTGGGGACACTTCCGAAATATTCTTTATAAGTCTTGGTTTAGAAAATCATCGACAAGAATGGTATAGCCACAACCAAGCCTATAATGATTGAGTTTCTGTGACTCTTTCCTTCAAAAATAGACACAGTGGCCGAGGGCAACGCGGCAGCAGACAGTGCTGAGCCCGCTGGTCTGGAGCCACCAGCAACGGTTTGGGCGTTTGGTGAGCCATTGCCAGAACCAGCACCAGAGTTACCGGAACCAGCGTTAGCATTACCGGAACCAGCGTTAGCATTACCGGAACCAGCGTTAGCATTACCGGAACCAGCGTTAGCATTACCGGAACCAGCACCAGCATTACCAGCACCGGAGTCCCCAGAACCAGCACCAGAGTTACCAGAGCCAGCACCGGAGTCCCCAGAACCAGCACCAGAGTTACCAGAGCCAGCACCGGAGTCACCAGAACCAGCACCAGCATTAGCATTACCTGAACCAGAGTTACCTGCACCAGAGTTACCTGCACCAGAGTTACCAGCACCATCATGACCATGATCAGCACCAGAGTCATCAGAACCAGCACCAGAGTTACCATGACCAGCACCAGCATTACCGTTTTGAGGCGATCCATTAACCGTTGTGTAATAAGTCTGTGGATCAGGGATATGTGGAAGGATTGTGACTGAAGTTCTTGTTAAAGTTCTCGTTGGATTTATAACGGGGACCACAGGCGTAACAGGGCCGGTGGAAGGTACAACATAGGAAGAGTTCCAGCCACCGCTATGAATGTTTCTCGATGAGACAGGAGGAAGGACAACGCTTGATGATGAAGGAGCTATTTCGCTGGACGAAGGGGCAATATCGCTAGACGAAGGAGCAATTTCAGCGCTCGAAGACGAAGGAATAAGCTCGGTGCTCGAAGAAGGAGCAATTTCGCTGCTCGAAGAAGGAACAATCTCGCTAGACGAAGAAGGAGCAATCTCACTGGACGAAGAAGGAACAATCTCACTAGATGAAGAAGGAACAATCTCGCTAGACGAAGAAGAGGCAATTTCGCTGGACGAAGAAGGAGCAATTTCGCTGGACGAAGAGGGAGCAACTTCCGAGGTGAATGCAGGTGTCTGCACCAACACAGTGTTGGTCTCGCCCGGCCCTCCAGTGATTGTGGTAGTGGTGGTATAAGATCCCGTCCACGCCGTGGTCACGGTAGTGGTGGGAATGGGAACATTCACGAACACGGTATTCGTAACAGTGCCCGTGGCCGTCGATGAAGATGCATACGAGTTCCCCCACGTGCTGGTGACAGTAGTGGTCAATTTGGGGACTTCAACAACCACGGTATTAACCTGCAGTCCCGTCTGCGTGGTAGTGGATGTTCCAGGCTCATCCCAATATGTTGTCACGGTGGTGGTCGATTTGGGGACTTCAACTACCACAGTATTAACCAGCAGTCCCGTCTGCGTGGTAGTGGATGTTCCAGGCTCATCCCAATATGTTGTCACGGTGGTGGTCGATTTGGGGATCTCAACAACCACAGTATTAACCAGCGGCCCAGTCTGCGTGGTAGTGGATGTTATAGGCTCATCCCAATATGTTGTCACGGTGGTGGTCGATTTGGGGATCTCAACAATCACAGTATTGATCAGCGCTCCTGAAGCCGTGGTGGTGGATGTCCCAGGCCCATCCCAATATGTTGTCACGGTGGTATAGCATAGACTTTCATCAGGGTCGAGATCTAACTGATACACTTGTGCTCCAATATCAGTTTGAACACCACTAGGTAACTTCACTGTCGCACTGAAGGCAGTCAGTTGGCGAAAGTTGAAGTACATGATTCGAACAGGGTAAAAGTTGCCCGCCTCCAAAGTATAATATGCGGTAGTCGATCCGGTGGGAAATAGGCCGGGGTAATCAGGAATTCGGTTAATGGCAATGCCTGGGTCAACGTCACCATAGGGGTTGCCGCAGCAGTGACCTTGAGCACTTCCGAATTGAAACAGCCCTCCTTCGTCGGCATAGTAATAAAACTGGTAGGTTCCGGCCGTTGCAGCATAAAAGTACCCGGTCAAAATCATCGTGAAATTGGTCACATCGATGACCTGTCCATAGACGTTGCCCTGAACAGGGGTTTCCTCGGGGATTTCAATGCGCTGTTGCAAACCAGTAGACGTAACACCTCTAACTAAGCCCACAAAGCCAAACTTCCTGTATCCCAGGGCGAAAAAAGTGTCATCATCCCAAGCTTCCTCGCTTAAGACTGGGTATCTCCAGAAATTCACGTCGAACCCTCTTTCGGACTCTTCAGCTCTGGCTGCACCACATGAATTCACAGCAACCACGGCCCGAACGAGTAAAAAGAGCCAAATCGACAAGCGAAGCATTGCGCTAGAGAAAAGTGAACCTTGAGTTAGAGCGAAGGTCGAAACCGCCTCTTGATAAAGGCCTCGGGGCTCTTCTTTGGGTGGGGGTCCAGAAATTGCAGTTGCTGCATCCGTGCATAAAGGTGCAGAACTCTCCATGCCGAAAAGCAAAGAGAAGCCGTCTTTGCATGTAAAGTTACGCTCACTTTAGCACACCTAGTGAATGGGGGATAGAAAGCGATGCATGCCTAAGCTCAACTTCCAAACCAAAAAAGAACAATTCATTGTCTTTCTTTCTTTTTCTTCATTCTTTCTTCATTCTTTCTTGATCCAGATTGCAACAGTAAAGTCATAGCAGATCCAACAGAAGTGGTTTGGTCTCCTAACTTTCAACCCATTGCTTTTCGGCCGTTATTTCGCACAGATGCGCTTTTCCATCGTGCAGCATGTAGAGCACATGACACCACCATGGGATGACACATCTCGCATCAGTGAACCCAATTAGAGTTCCGATTCGACCGAAAAAAGAAACAAAAGTTAAAAATGTTCTCCGAGGATTGGTAAAAAATCAACCCGCACTCTTCCAATCGGTCGCCAAAAGGTCTGAAAAGGGGCATGTGGTACCTGCAAATCAACCTGTGGTCCCTGTGGTCCTGTTTGCACAGGGACGTGCACGACTATGAGCATCCAGAAATACCCTTTTTTTTTTTTTTTTTTTTTTCATTTTCTGGCAAAGAAACTTACCCTGTTTCCAAGTAAAAGCATTCCTGACCCAATAGTAGGTACTCCGAATAAACTGGAATAAAGGCTTGATAATTCCAATATCTCTTAGGTCTAGTGTGGACCAGTAACTCGGCCTGGATCAGACCTCGGACCTTCCTTTTGCGGGATGGATCTTCGCATCCTTGCATGAAATGTTAGTTCGTCCAATCAGACATGCAGCATCCACTATATTCATGCAGACTCGGTTCGTAAATAGACCTTGCGCACACCGTAGATGCTTGCATTTTTCCTGGCAATCCATATCCTATCTGCAGGGAGTACCTATTTCCATCGCCCACTTTGTCCATGTGTGAATGTAAGTGTGGAGAATCGGCGAACACCAGAATTTCTGTTTGGGCGCCCATTTACCTAAAACCCCAGAAGGTTCATGGGGTAAGTATTCCGCAATGTGCCAGATTCGTTGATAACAACCATCAAATGCTAAGGTTTCGACAAGGATATGCGGGCTTGCACTTGATCATATCATATGCTGTATATGACGTCATATCTCGAGATGAGCCAAGATGCAACCCGAGCCAAGATGCACCCCGAGCCAAGATGCACCCCGAGCCAGACTCACCAGCCACTTTCTCCCGGAGTTAGACATGGGGTACTGGTGTTCGCGGAGTTAAGAATCCAACGGAATTGCGCTTATACACAGTAAAGCTTGGTGTTGGAAAATAGCACCGAATAAGCGCGCGCACGGCGCTCTGGGCTTGCAGGGCTCGCCGCTACTAGTTTCTCTACCTTGGTTATCCTGACAACCAAGTGTCAGTGAAGGCCGACTCCCACTTATGTAATGAGGCCTTCGGTACCCCAATTACTAAGTTAACTAATTGAATATCTCTGACTAGGGAGCCATACCAAGATGCCTCCTAGATCCAGACCCACCAGACCTCCTCGTACTGACTTAGAGACTCCTCCAATGTCTGAAGTAAACACTTCCCCCAAAGTGTTTACGTACCTTGATGAGGTAATGAGATCCTTGACCTATAAACAGAAGGGATCTCTGGACATTACACCATGGTTACTCTACGGGCCACCTGATTCCCCAGCATACATAGCTGAGCTGGAGTTAAAGAATCTACACTTGGCGTGAGATCTTTGGCCTCATTCGCAGGAGGTCCTGTCCATAGTCAACCAATGGCAGGCCAAGCAGTTTGGGCGTTATGATAAACCCCTCTGAAGCTTCAAATTAGGCGGTTCTCTTTCAACTTTCGATTCAACTTTCAACTCTAGACTTTCAAACTGGCCGTGGACGGCAGAAAAATGACTGGAGTGTGGTTAGCAAGTTCATCATTCTCGGCCAATGTTGGTGTGAGTAAAGAATTGAATCTCTATACCGTCTCCTGTACCACTTGGAGACATAAAGCGCTGGCTTCTTTGGATTGACACAGCGAAGGTGTAGTGAATAAGATGGTGGTTGCCAGGTAAAATCCGCACACACCAATGTGAGTGCTCCTTTAAAGAATTCTTCAAAGACTTCTTCAAAGACTTCTTCAAAGACTTCTTCAAAGACTTCTTCAAAGACTTCTTCAAAGACTTCTTCAAAGACTTCTTCAGAAACCCCTTCAGAAACCCCTTCGTAAATTCTTCAAAGATTCCTTTGAAGCTTCTTTAAAAGACCTCCTTTTGAAAAAATCACCAAAAAAATCAGGTGTTAAACAATCGTAAAGACCTCATAAAAAAATAAGCCCTAAAAGAAACAATTCTTCTGAAGATTCATGAAAAACCATACTTTAAAAGACAATCCATGAAGAGCTTCATAAAAAAATAAGACTCAAAAAGAAACGATCTCAAGCCTTTATCCAAATGAAAACCCCTCTTAAACACAAAGAAGCGTCAAACATCAATGCCTTTAGACAATTCCTCATAAGAAGCAAAAGAGCTTCAAAAATAATTCTGGGCGGCACTTCTTGGCGGCACTCAAAATATTATGCTTTGGAAGGAGTAGCTGATCAGATCCTTCCATCAAAGCCTCTTGTCTAAGTATATTCTCAAAAGGCCCCAGCATCTCATAATTCTTTACGATCCTTTGTGTGCATTCTTTTAGCAAATGAAGAAGAGCACTAACCAAAGGAAGATGAACACGAGACTTAAATTTGGAGCTGCTAATTTCTAGAAGTGGAGCCCCCTTTTTATATGTTGTTGCCTTTTTGTGTCCGCAGAAGGCTGCAAAACATGAAATGTGGCGTTCGTGCATGCGCGAAGGGGTGTTTGTGTTTCGGACACAAAGCCAACTTGCAGCCACATATGCTCAGGTATAAATACAGCGAGACCCTGGATGAAAATGGCGGTAAAAAAATTAGATACAAATGATGAGATAAGTGAAATCATAAATGATATAACAAAAGACATAACAAATATAATAAGGATACATAATAGATACACAAATGTACACAAACGATAATAAATGATACAGGGGGGAAAAATAATGGAAATTACAATAATCAATACAATATAAAACAATGTCCAATATAACCGAGTACAATAACAAATATTACCGAGTACAATAACCAATATAACCGAGTACAATAACAAATACAACCGAATACAATAACAAATACAACCGAATACAATGACCAATACAGCAGGATACAATAACCAATACAGAAAACAATGAGCAATACAAGAAAAAAAAAGACAATAGGGGAATACAAAAGACCCGGCTGGAAAATATAGTGATAACCTTACCTTACCTTACCTTACCATTAACCTTACCTTGCAATAACCTTAGTCACAATAAACTTGGCCGCAATAACCTAAGTTGCATTAACCTTACGTGACAAATGTTACCCTACAGTTTGGACGCCCAATTGGCTTAATTAGTGGAGCCGAGAATGTGGGGGACCAAAACAAAAAATGGGTTCTTAACGTGAATGATGCAGATTGCAGACATTCTTGGCCATCCAGCAAAAAAGGCAAATTTCAAATAAACAATTGAGCACTTAATGAAGGGTTACCATATTTGTTCCAAATCCATAGGTTCCATAATAATCACATGGAAGATAAAGCCCTGGGTCAAATTTGTCTAGAACGGGGCTCCATAATTCTTGGCTTCTTTTTCTTGGTTTTTGGTTTATTGTTTCATTTTCTTTGTTCCATTTTCGTTGTTTATTTTCGTGGTTTCATAATTCATGTTTCATATCCGTGGTTTCATTTTCGTGGTTCATAACTCTTGGTTTCATTTTCAGGGTTAATATTGCCCTTTTGGGAAATACCACCAATACATTTTGTGGTGACAATCAAAACACTTTGCGGATTATAGGGGGGCCGTGTCCTGCATGCAGAGCACAAGTGGTGTGTTTTTTTTTCTAGCAAGGGGTTTGAAGGTTGACAGAATAGCGAATTTTTTTTCAGGGTGATTTTTCGATAGTGCTAGGCGCATCATTTCCGGTGATCTCCGATTGCACTGCACACAATCGTCTGCGATAAGAATCACGGGCGGCCGATTAGATCCTATCCAGATATAAATATCCACAATCCTGGTTGCAGTTGCAATCACAAACATTCCAACACACCTCCAAAACATCCAAGCACCCAAATTACCCAAAACACGCAAAACACTTCGCGCCAATATGTCAGTTCTCATTGATTCGTCCTACGGAAAAGCCAATGTCAAGTTCATGAAGGTCAAAAAAGACCCCTACAACCCACAAGTCCAGGACATCTTGGAGGCCAACTGCAAAGTATTGCTTAGAGGTGATTTCGACGTGTCGTACACCAAGGCCGACAACTCGCCAGTGGTGCCCACTGATACGGTCAAAAACACGATTTTGGTGGAGGCCAAGAATACAGACGTATGGCCCATTGAGCGGTTTGCCGGCCACTTGGCCAAGCACTTTACCGAAAAGTACTCGCACGTGTCAGGGGTGGAGATCACCATTGTTCAGACCAGATGGTCCAAGTTCGAGGTCAAGGGCAAGTTGCACGATCACTCGTTCAGAAACGAAGGCCCTGAAACGAGAAGAACTTATTTGGAGTACAATAAAAAATCAGACAACCTCACCATCACATCGGCCATCAAGGACTTGAAGGTATTGAAGTCCACCGGGTCCATGTTCTACGGCTTCCACCAATGTGACTACACCATCTTGAAGCCCACGGAAGACCGTGTGCTCTCCACAGACGTGGATGCCTCTTGGGTATACAAAAAGAGCTTGAAGTCATTAGATGATGTGTTCAAGTTGGCAGACGAAGGCGTGTTTGACTATACTTATGATGCTGCCCGCAGAATCACGTTGGAGCGGTTTGCCTTGGAGAACTCACCATCGGTGCAGGCCACCATGTACAACATGTCGCAGGAGATCTTGGACACCAGCAAGCACGTGGACACGGTGTCTTATGAGTTGCCCAACATCCACTACGTGTTGTACAACTTGGAGTGGAAGGGCATCAAGAACAACGACAACTTGTTCTACCCTTCTTCGGACCCCAACGGCTGGATCAAGTGTACGGTGGGCCGCGAGGCCAAGGCCAAGTTTTAGCGTCCTCTAGAGAATCTACGACGGTGTATTTAGAATCTGCGATTCCCAATAATGAGTAGATAGATATAGAAGAACTCTGTTACCAACAATAACAGAAAAGAAAACTAGAATAACAACTTAATAGAATAGAGCGAATGCGGACCCAGTACAGTAATGCATATAACCACTGAACAGACAATAAGAAACGGCAATCGACAATCAGCAATCACCACCATTGTATTTGTACTGTTAGGAATAACCGTAGAATAAGGAGACGTAGTGGAGCTCAAAAGGGCAAAACCTGCATATAGACGATATTTTAGGTATATGCAGAACTATCTGTTTAGAATCAGTCCAGAACCAGTCCATGTCCTCAGTAAACATCAGTATCTCTACACCAATTAATATTGGTGGGTCAATCAGTTACCATTTTGGTACTCTTAGATATTGATGTAAGTGAACAAAGTCACGTGACTATGGTAACCAAGAGGAAACAGGAAGAGTTATCGGCACCTGTTTCTCGACAATTTCTGAAGGTTTGACTCGAATGATTGACTCCACTATTTTCAAGCTTCGTAATTCAAGAGGTATTTCTCCCAAAAGTTTATTGGAGTTTGGGGACCTCGGAAGGAGGCTGAATGGGTGCAAACCCACACCCGTGCACCCGGCCACCACAGCACCAAAAGGCCCAATGAAAACAACCCTTTTCCTTTTTTTTTCTTTTTTTCTTTTTTTTTTTTTTTTCAACCAGATTTTGATAAAACCTGGATTCCTAGGTTCTTTAAATTCCGGAAATCGCAACCATGAAACCTTTCTGTAAAATGTGTGGTGGGGAAGCTTGAAATGA
Source organism: Metschnikowia lochheadii (assembly GCA_002370915.1). Classification (NCBI taxonomy): domain Eukaryota; kingdom Fungi; phylum Ascomycota; class Pichiomycetes; order Serinales; family Metschnikowiaceae; genus Metschnikowia; species Metschnikowia lochheadii. The sequence continues at coordinate 31,370 of NLAW01001941.1, read as the reverse complement.
GAAGGGACAAAAACGGATGGTAAGAGTTCCCCTCATTCACATACCAGCACTAAACTAATACCACCAGAAGCAGTAATAGTGAGTAGCAATACCAGGACTAGTAGGAACAGGTAGTTAGTCAGTAATACTGATACTAATGCCAGTTGTAATGGTAAGTAATAGTAAGTGACCAGTCATAGTGACTAATAGTGACTAATAGTGACTAATAGTGACTCATAGTGACTCATAGTGACTAATAGTGACTAATAGTGACTAAAAGTAAGGACCCCAAGTGAGACATCAAGAAGGGTTCGTCAGACTCGGTTTCTGTTTTTGACCCTGAAGATGAAAAAGATAAAAAGAAGCCAAGTAGTAGTGACGGTAGTGAATGGTAGTGACGGTAGTGACGGTAGTGACTACCCCTATAGATTCCATTTGGCATGGATGTTTAATGTCCTGGGTAGAACATATTCCTTTATTGCTGACATTCCTCAACATCACATTTCCTCACTAACTCAAAGCACCAACTAGCTTTGGTTCTTATGCTTCGGTTGCTTCTGATTTCTTTGAATATTCCAGAATCTTCACGCATTCCAGGATCGTCCAATTTGGAATCTTATTTCTTGAATTCTGATGGTTCTTCTGGATCTTCAAGTAATTTGGGTTTTGGATATTAGAGTAATTCCGTTGGCTTCTTGATCCTCTGTACTGATATATGAATTTTCTGGTTCCTCTTGTTCCTCTGGTTCCTCTGGTTCCTCTGGTTCCTCTGGTTCCTCTGGTTCCTCTGGTTCCTCTGGTTCCTCTGGTTCCTCTGGTTCCTCTGGTTCTGCTTTGTCTTCTGGACTTATGAATGTCCCTGGCTCCTTCGCATCCCTAAACCAGGCTGGCTCTTTCGTCTCGATATCAGGAGATATTGCATTCTCAAGCTTACCAGGCTCATCATCACTGATGGTTTTTTATTGCTCCCAAATCTACTTTTCCTTGTCTATTAATTCGATTTCTTTGCTTCTTCACTTTAAATAATTTTTAGCCCCTCGGTTAAAGTTGTTTCCCTTTTGGTTGAAGCTCAACACCCATTAGCCCAAGTCAAGCTTGCGTGCCTATGCTGTCTAATTCTTCTGCTCCCACTCTCCCTGAAACATATCCACTTCTGTCTTGCTGCTTTACAAACATGGTCCCCATGGTTTGATCTGAAGTAATATGTGTTGCACGTTACCTTTCACCTCCATTAATCTGTATAATGTCCATAATATCCATTGACCCTCATTAACCTCCATAAACTGGAGGGTCATTTCATTGCTGTCCAGATCACTTATAGATGCGAAACTTCGGTTGTCATCTCCGTCGCTTATTCTCTACCTTTGTCTAGATAAAACAACGAAGTCCGTACCTCTCTGTTCGCAATGGTACCGAGAAAAAACCTGGGCGGGAACCCCTCTACATATACTCAATCCCGGAGCTTCGACGCTGCCCCGGAGTCTCGTAAATGACGGTGCATGTCAATGTGCACAAACCCTTGTTTCATCTGCACTATGCATACCTAAAACATGTGGGGCTTGTACATGAATGCGCGGGACTCTTAGATGTTGCAGGTGTTTCAGATTTTGCAGGAGTTTCAGATGTTGCAGGTGTTTCAAGTGTTGCATGTGTTTCAAGTGTTGCAGGTGTTTCAAGTGTTGCATGTGTTTCACAAAATCCCTCACTTAGTATATAAGAACGAAGACCCGCACCAACAGCGTTTAGCACTTAAAATCATTAGTTTTCATTTATAATTGATGACAAGCCAGTATTAGCTGATTCCGAAGTGAAAGCTCTGGTTTGTCATAGTTCAAGTTTGAAACAATCAAGTGTCCATCCTGAACAACATGAAGTGTGGACACTTCCGAAACACTATTCAAAAGTCTTGGTTTAAAACATCATCGACAAAAATGGTATAGCCACAATGAAGCCTATGATGATTGAATTTCTGTGACTCTTTCCTTCGAAAATAGACACAGTGGCTGATGGCAATGCGGCAGCAGCCAGTGCTGAGCCCGCTGGTCTAGAGCCACCAGCAACGGTTTGGGCGTTTGGTGAGCCATTGCCAGATCCAGCACCAGAGTTACCGGAACCAGCGTTAGCAGCACCAGAGTCATCAGAACCGGCACCAGAATCACCGGAACCAGAGTTACCATTACCGACATCATCACCATTACCGGAACCAGAATCACCCGAACCAGAATTACCATCACCAGAACTAGAACCAGAACCAGTGTTACCGGAACCAGCACCAGAGTTACCGGAACCAGCACCAGAGTTACCGGAACCAGCACCAGAGTTACCAGAATCTGAATCAGGGTTACCAGAACCAGCACCTGAATTACCAGGGCCTGAATTACCAGAACCTGAACCTGAGTTACCATCAACAGAACCAGCACCTGAGTTACCTGGGCCAGCACCTGAATCAGCGTTACCTGAACCTGAACCGGAGTTACCAGAACCAGCACCTGAATTACCATCACCGGAACCAGCACCTGAGTTACCAGAACCTGAACCAGAGTTACCATTACCGGCACCAGAATTACCATTACCGGAACCTGAATTACCAGCACCAGAACCAGAGTTACCATTACCAGAATTGCCGGTTTGAGTCGGTGCAACTAATCCCGTTGAAGAAGTCGTTAAAGTAGTCAGCGGAACAGAAACCTGGGGATTGACTGTGACCGAGATTCTCGTTGGATTTGTCCCAGGAGAATCAGCAGACGAAGCAGGGCCCGCGGAAGGCACAACATAAGAAGTGTTCCAACCGCCGGTAACAATGGGTCCTGATGAGATAGGAACAAGGCTGGTTCCCAAGGATGAAGGAGCAAGGCCAGTTCCCGGGGACGAAGGGTTAAGGTTGGTGCTTGACAATGAAGGAATATTGCCAGTGCTTGATGACGAAGGTTCAAGGTCAGTGCTTGATGACGAGGGAGCAATGTCTGTACTCGAAGAAGAAGGAGCAATCTCAGTACTCGAGGACGAAGAATCAATGTTGGTGATCAATGTCGAAGAATCAATGTCTGTACCCGAAGACGAAGGAGCAATATCGGAGGTGGGCAGGTCCGAGGATTCCGGTATCTGCACCAACACAGTGTTGCTCGCGCCCGGCCCTCCAGTAATTGTGGTAGTGATGGTATAAGTTCCCGTCCATGTCGTGGTCACAGTAGTGGTGGGAGTGGGAACATTAACTAACACGGTATTCGTCACAGTGCCCGTGACCGTCGACGTATCCGCGTATGAGTTCCCCCACGTGGTGGTGAGGGTGGTGGTCGATTTGGGAATTCCCACAATGATGGTATAAAACAGCGTCTGCCTACTTCCAGTAAAGGTGGAAGTTATGGATTGATCCCAATACGACGTCACGGTAGTATAGCAAAACCCATTGTTTCCAGGCGCAAAGTTCCTCTGCACCACACTATTGCCGATATCATAAGCGGCTACGCCATCTACCTTAACCGTTAAAGACTGCGAAGCCAGTTGGCGGTTGTTGAAGATAATGATTCGAATTGGGTAAATTTGGCCAATTGTGAGGTTTATCACCTGTTCGGTGTAACCAGCGGACAGCCCTCCGTTCTCTTCAGGAACATGTCTGATAGCGATGTCATCGGTGACGTCATCAAATGCATTGCCGCAGCAGTAAGGTTTGGCACTTCCGATTTGGAAGATTCCCCCCGTATCTGCCAGATATCTGAACGTGTGAGGTCCAGTGATACGCGGAAAAAAGTGTCCGGTCAAAACCATGGTAAAATTGGTCACAGTGATGCTTTGACCATAGATCTGGCCTTCCACAGGTTCATCCGCGGGAGAACTAATGGTTTGTTGGAATGCACTTCTTGACACTCCCCGAATTGAGGCCACCTGGCCATACTTTCTATAGCCCAGCTGGAAAAAAGTGGGGTCTTTCCAGGGATCATCGCTTAAGAGGGGAAGTTTCCAGAAACTCACGTCGAACCCCAAATTCCGATTGATATCAGATGGATTATCACATCCTGGGACATCCAAAGCAAACAGGACCAGAATGAGAAGAAGAAGCCGTATTAACAAGTAAAGCATCCCGCTGGAAAGAAACTAAAGCTTGTTTTTCGAAAGTTCAAAACGGCCTCTTAAAATATAAAGGCGTGGGGTTCTTTTTCAGGATTCCGCCAAGGTCGTTGATGCTGCTTCCGTGCATAAGAGTGCAGAGCCACACATGCTGAATAGCCAAGAGAAGCCTTGGCAGAAGACTTGAGGCTTCAGCAGACTTGACTTAAGCACATGTGTGCACAGTCCAGTACTGTTCAGTATACTTGAGAATGGGGAGGTCATACAGGCTCAGACCCCATAGCCAAACAAACCTGGACGATGAGTCTTTCTTAGGTTCCCTCAAAAATCAAGCGTGCATGAGCCATGCCACATCAATCGGGGCGCTCATCCCTTCGGGGCGTTCGTTTTGTCTCCCATGGCTCTTAACCATTCTCCCTGTTTTGGCCGTCACTCACTGCGACCATGCACTTTTCAATGTGCAGAAGAGTGTATCGATACATGACCCTACCATGGTATGTCATATCCAGTATCAGTGAAAACAAGAAGTAGTTCGAGTAATCCAAGAAAAAAAAAAAAAGAACAATCCCAAAAGCAATACCAAAGCCAATGCCTGTTCCAAATCCGCTTCAAATCGACTCTCAACACATACTTAATTTTCCAATCGTGCCGGTCAGCGTGGCCAACTGAAAATCCGTAAAAGATCCAAATCTGGCCTCATGTGTTGGTGATCTTCCAATGCATGGAGATGATAGTTCGAGCCATTTTAGTCATGCAGAAGCCACGACTTTTCATGCACGGTGTGTTCGTAAAAGTCCTTGCGTATTTTGTTCGGCTTCAAAAAAAGGTCTTTTCGGAGCTGACCGCCTTGCATGTCTCTTGCATGTTTCTTGCAGGTAGCCAGACTCGTCCCATATGCAGGAAGTGCCACTCCGCATCTTCCACTATGTTCATGTGTGAGCATGGAGAGCCGGCCAAATGCATGGAGTTCCTTTTGGGTGCTCGTATTGCCTGATGTTTGAGAGAGTCCATGGTGTGTACGAAGAAGCCAACTTTTTAGAAAACAGTCCATAAGTTCCAAGTATCGAGAAGGAAAGGTGTGCTCATGCTTAGTCATATCATAAGCTATCCATGGCGTCAGATCTTGTGCTGAACCAAGATTATGCCAATTGCAAACCCGGCAAACCCACCAATCACTCACAAGGGTAATTGAGCAAGGGCTACTGATGTTCCCCGAGCTAATTATTCAAGAGAGTTCTGGGGTAATACCTAGTAAAGCTTGGCATCAACGGTCTGGCCACATTTGCAGGAGGTCCTGCCAATAGCTAGCCATGGGCATTCCAAGCAGTTTAGGCGTTACGGCAAATCCCACTGAATCTTCGGATTTGCCAAGTCCAATTCAATATTCAATTCAACTCTCAACTTTTTGGGGGACAATGGATGGATGGAAAATGACTGGAGTTTGGCTAGCAAGTAAACCATTCTCTGCCTACTTTGGTGTTAGTAAAGAACAGAATCTTTATACCGTAGCATTAGGAGACATGAAGGACTGGTTTCTCTGGATTGAGACTGTGAGTGTTGTATGGTGAATGAGATGTTGACAGACCGATAAATTCCCCACACTCGATGATTCAAGGGATTATTCAAAGACTCCTTCAGACACCCCTTCAGAGACCCCTTCAAAGACTCCTTCCTAGACTCCTTCGACGCTTCTTTAAGAGGACCCCTTCCATCGCAAATCACAAAAATCAGGCGTTAAAGACAATTATAAAGTCCTTACAAAATTTAAGCCCCAAAAAGGCACAATTCTTCTGAATTCTCAAAGTCCTCGAAAAATATCATGCTTTGGAAAAACCACTTGATCACAACTTCTCATCGAAACTTCATCTCTAAGTCGATTCATAAAATGCCCTAGAATCACATGTAGATAAAACGTAAATTTCGAGTCACTTAATTCTAGGAGGGGGGCCCCCTTTATATATTGTTTCCTCTTTGTGTCCGCCGAAGGCTGCAAACCATGAAACGTGGCGTTCGTGCATGCGCGAAGGGGTGTTTGTGTTTCGGACACAAAGCCAACTTGCAGCCACCAAATGGTCAGGTATAAATACAGCAAGACCCCCATTTGAAAATGGCTGTAATAAAAATAATACTAATGATTTACTAAATGATATAACAAATGATATAACAAATGATATAACAAATGATATAACAAATGATATAACAAATGATATAACAAATGATATAACAAATGATATAACAAATGATATAACAAATGATATAACAAATGATATAACAAATGATATAACAAATGATATAACAAATGATATAACAAATGATATAACAAATGATATAACAAATGATATAACAAATGATATAACAAATGATATAACAAATGATATAACAAATGATATAACAAATGATATAACAAATGATATAACAAATGATATAACAAATGATATAACAAATGATATAACAAATGATATAACAAATGATATAACAAATGATATAACAAATGATATAACAAATGATATAACAAATGATATAACAAATGATATAACAAATGATATAACAAATGATATAACAAATGATATAACAAATGATATAACAAATGATATAACAAATGATATAACAAATGATATAACAAATGATATAACAAATGATATAACAAATGATATAACAAATGATATAACAAATGATATAACAAATGATATAACAAATGATATAACAAATGATATAACAAATGATATAACAAATGATATAACAAATGATATAACAAATGATATAACAAATGATATAACAAATGATATAACAAATGATATAACAAATGATATAACAAATGATATAACAAATGATATAACAAATGAAACACAGCGATAAACAAATGACAATAAAGGATGCAGATGATTGTCCAATACAACAAAATACAAGTACTGTTGAACATGGGGAACCAGTACATCTCCAGGGACGAGAATCAGCCCAGGTCTATCTGCTTATTAGAACCTTCACACGAATTAATATTGGTGGGTCTGGTGTCGGAAGACATCTTGGTAAGTCCTCCCCCAGTTGATATATCTTATTGGTGGTATAAAATAGCGGGAGCTTATCCCTTAATATTGGGGTGAAGCGAGCCTTCACATGATGATAGTCACGTGAGTGACAATAGGGGCCTGAGACAGCGAGTTGCCACTCGCGGCACTTGTTTCTCAACAACAATCGGGCGTGCACACAACATCAGTCCACCAACAAGTTTGACTTCTTGTCGTGATGAATTCAGAAATGAAGTAACAATAGAAGTGGCATCATTGACTACAGCATGAGCACTGGATTACTAACCAACATGAGATATCAATGCAATTAAAGAAGAATAAAGACATTTGGCAAGTAGTCTGTTCTTGTCAACGCCACTCACAAAATTATATCCGAAATGAAATAAATCCACCATTACATCACAACAAGTCAAAAGATGATGGGCCTCGCCAACACCATAGCCTAACACCAGAATCGTCTCAAGAAAAATCGGAGTTGGACTCACATTCTTCAGAGCCAAGTTTTAATCTAAAGTACTCGTCTTCAGATTCACCATCACCATTAGGTTAAGGCAAAAGCGCTCCTTCGAATCCATGACCCCCAGTTAGCTCATGTTAACCTCCAATCAGCTCATGTTAACGCATTCGTCACGGGTTCCCCAGTCTCGGGATTTAATTGCTTGAAGTAGATTTCCACACTGTGGCAAAACCCACTGATCATTTCAATGGCAATCACTTGTGCATGAATGGATTCGCCGTCTTTGGGGCATGAATAGAAATTGGCATTTATAAGCTTTCCAGTCGAATCGATGGTCAATTTCTCCCGAGCGATAGAAGCACCAAAAGCCAAGATCTTTCTGAAGTTTCCAAGGTACCCGTTGGTAGACCTACCTATACTTTTAGCAAAATGACCATCTTCCAAGGTGAACTTAACCGGGTTTGGACGTCCCGAGCCATAGAACATCACACTGAAATCAGTTCCAAGTTTTGGATCAATTTCCGCCGAGAAAGGAATCATGGAATCATTGTCGTTCACAAAGAACACATAAGACAAGTTTGAAGTCACAAATGGAAGATCCAATGTTGGTCTTTTCGGAGACACATTCTCAACCACTTGTTTTCCCGTCACTATCTCACTTTCTTGATCAAAAGAGTTCTTTTTTCCAGGCAACTTCTTCTTCAGGGAATTAGAAGCATCGGTAAAGTTACGCAAGAGATAGATGCTCACCGGAAAACAGTTAGGAAAGAACTTATATGTGGTAATGATTTGAACGTTGTCAAGGCCACTGCATGAGTAGTAATCAGCATTGATGAGCTTCAGATCCACATCCAACTTCAAACTGTTCGCAGGGATAGTAGGACCAAAAGTGAAGACATTTTTGTGTACTCCAAAGTACCCATCATTGGAAGTGTTCAAGCTGATAGCGGAGTCACCTTTCATGCCGAATTCAATAGGGTTGCTCATTCCGGATCCATAACCCATCTCGCTAAATTCCACTCCATCACGTGTAACGAAACGGGCTCCAAGGGGTACCTTACACCTCTTGACTTCGGCAAAGAAAAGATGTGGGATTAACTTGGACACGGATCCAGGTTTTTGGTGGTCATGCATAGACTCCATGCTGTGGCCATCCATAGAACTCATACTGTGGTCTTTCTGAGGCAACATCAGCTTCATCACTGCAGTCCCAGTTGTTTTGTTATACTGCAAAAAGTAAATTTCCACCTTGGAACAATGACTGGATAACATTCTGTCACTGATGAGGTTCGTGCCATGGTCACTCAAACATGAGTAATACGTGGAATTGAGGACCCTCATTTGATCATCAAGACTCAATTTGGTTTTGCGAAGAGCTGGGCCCATACTAAAAAGGCTTTTAGAAGTGTTCACATTATCCACAGTGTTGGTGTCTTTGCTGATAGCGTAGCCATGTTGGAAGGTGAACTCAGCAACTTCACTAATGTTTCCATGAGAGAAAGCATATATGTCAGGACCAAACTCCGGACACGCATTGTGAGAGAGAGGCACAAATGTACCATTTGTTTTTGCAAAGAAGGCCCATGGCAAGTAACTATCATTTTCACCATCTTTTGCAACGTTATTTCCAATGTCTTTTCCAATGTCTTTTCCAATGTCTTTTCCAGACCCACATCCAGTCACCACCTTAACCTTAGGTTTAGAAGGCAAAAGATAGATTTCCACTTCAAAGCAATCTTTACGGCGTGAGGCAGCCTTTCCAAAGCGAATCTGGCGTATTGTACTGGCGAAATGCGAGGCACTGGCGGAGGACATTTGGCACGAATAAAAGTGCCGATTCAAAAGCTTGTGGTCACTATCCAAATGCAAACGCTTTGGTCTGACAAGACTACCAAACGCAATGAAAGGTTTAGTAAAACCCACAGCCTCTTGGTTGGGACCGTAAGCGAGGTGATCGTTTGTTAGGCTGACTTCGGTAGGAACAGCCAGTGGGTCGCCATAAGAAAAGATGTTTAGACTGTTCTCGAAAACTACGAAGTAAGTATACGAGAGTGGCTCAAGCATATGGTTTGTTTATGCATAGAAGACCCATGAATTATTGGATTCTGCCCAAACACCAGAAGCAAGAAGAGAGTTAAGAACAAAGTGCCTTGTCTTCATGGTTGGTGATAATGATGCTTTTTCTGCCCAAGGGATGATCCCGGTCAGTTTTTATATACTAGCCGGAAGTATATTAGTGGTCATTCATGCATTAACATCCAAAAAAAAAGACCAAAATCAAAAAAAAGGCCAATGAAACAATAACTATGGGAAAATGTGATCATAATTCCCTAGACCCTTGCATAGTTCCTGCATGCACGATTCCATTTTATCTTATGACATGTCCCAGAGGCCCTTATGAGTCCTTTATCAGTCCTTTATCAGTCCTTTATCAGTCCTTTATCAGTCCTTTATCAGTCCTTTATCAGAGTCCCTTATTAGTCCTTTATCAGAGTCAGCCCCCTAATCCTTTTGTTCGGGTCCTTATCAGAGCCCTTATCAGAGTTGAGCCCTTATCAGAGCCCTTATTTGGGCACATCAGTCTTGACAATGAGACTGTTCATAAGAACTTTAACTTTGATTCAGTCCTTATCATCAATCTTGATTTCGTCATTTCTTTATTGTCATTTCTTTATTGTCATTTTTTCATCTCTTGAGAGTCAATATTAACCCCGTTTTTTAACCACTCCATTTCATTTCCATATCCTCAAAAGAGTTGTTTTATTAGCTACTGTATCCAGTGCAGTCACTTCAACTCAGTGACAGTATATAGTGACAGTCAACCCAGATCAATGACAGTATACAGTATACAGTGACAGCGAGTGACAGTATACAGTGACAGTGAGTGACAGTATACAGTGACAGTGACAGTGGAAAATAGACAATTGAAAAGGTATGGTAGTGAGAGCATGGCTTGATCTCTCGGTCTACTGATATCAGCAGTGCAGAGTAAACGGCATTATAACACTATACAGTTTCATGCAAGATCTTCTATATCCATAAGATCAATTGTATGGTTATTATATTGTAAAATGTATTCTGTTCCATTGTTGGAGTGCATTTTACTCAGAGCTATTAGTTCCGGGCCACGAATGACCAGGAACCCCAGAAAACTCCGGGAATCTCCAAAAAAAAAAAAGAAAAGGGGGAACAAATAAGTGAACAAACAGGTAGAAATAGGTGAACAAACAGGTAAAAATCGGTGAACAAACAGTTAAAAATACGTAAAAACGCAGGCAAAAAACAGGTCAAAATACGTAAAAAAACAGGTCAAAATACTTAAAATAACAGGTAAAAATACGTAAAAACAGGTGAAAAAAAAAACAGTTAAAAATAGGCAAAAAAACAGGTTCAAAAGATTGACCAATGAGAGTTCTTTTTCATGGTTCTTAAATAAGTATCTAATGAGTCTTGGACTAAAGAACTCAGGAAGGGTATGGTACTTCACGATCTCAGTGAAGCTCGAAGTAGAATATATGGTATTAAGCTCGATAGTTAAGGAGATACATATCCAGGACAGGGTGAAAAGGGAAAAGGCCAGCCTCGACCCCTCGCAGTCCAACTCCTTCCAAAGACACTTAGCTTTCCTAGGATTAGACCGCAATCATCACATTCGGTCAATCACCATGGAACATAACCACAATGAATCACCAAACTTATGTAACATGATTCAGGGGAGTGTCAACGAGTACCTAGCCTGTACGGATGCAAGGTACTTCGTGGATATGTTGTGTACAGACCAGTGATGCACCGTGTGCAAATCTATGAAGAAATCTATGAAGAAATCTATGAAGAAATCTGAATAAATCTATGAAGAAATCTGAATAAATCTATGAAGAAATCTGAATAAATCTATGATGAAATCAATGAATAAATGCAGGAACAAATCTGAACAAATCTGAACAAATCTGAATAAATCTATGAACAAATTCATGATGAAATCCATGAAGAAATCCATGAATGAGTCTCTGTGTTATGTTGTTTATAACGTGTGTTGTCCTAAACTTGTATTCGTTGATGGTTCCTCAAAGAGAGGAACGGAAGTGGTTTATATAACTTTGAGAGAAACGTGGCACCGAAAAAGGAAGTATTGTTCTGGTGGAGCATTTGTAGTAGACACTACTAGAATCGGGCGTTGTAGGCTCCATATTGTATCGGTAGGTAGTGTTCTACCTATTGTTGATCTAACACTCTGTTATATTTTTAAGAGTACACTGAAGATGCGATTTCTGAATGATTACCTTGAAAAGCCCCAACGTGCCAAAGTTTACCGTCTTTACCATTTTGACCATTTTTACCGTTTCTACCGTTTATCATTCTTTTACCAAAGTTTGTCAAATTGAAGGTACAATTTTTGAGGCACATTTTTTGAGGCACATTTTTGAGGTCCATTTTTTAAGGTAAGTGCTCTAATGCCTAGGTGTCTTTTTTTTTTTCTTTTTTTGCTGTGCATTCAATTCATGTGCTAGGTCATTTCCCATACTCTCATATCTTGACCCAAAACCTTATTTCTCCACGTCCTTATATAAGCCCGGTTGTTTTTGTTTAGCTGCTTTTTCTCTTTTTCTCTTTTTCTCTTTTTCTCTTTTTCTCTTTTTCTCTTTTTCTCTTATTCTCTCTTTCCGTTTTTATTTCTCTTTCCCTTTCCCTTTTCATTTCTCTCCTTCTCTCTTAGTGAAGAAGTTCATAAAATATGAACCCGATCCAACTGATCCAAGCATTTTTTCTAGCTGCTGTTGCCTTAGACTCAGTCCGAACTTTCTATGTTAAGGTTGATCACCGATACGAAAGACTCCGCACCATAAGTTCTCGAGATCTTTCGTTGGTGACTCTTGGAGATGATAAGTTCCCTCATATTCCGTTATTCAGGTTGAAAAACGGAATAGCTACTACTATGGAAGGAAACCGGACCCGAGTGTTTGGAAGCATCAATAAGTTTTTGGTGGTGGGAAACCAAGACTATGTCAAGCCATTCAAGGTACGTTTGGATACCGAATCAAAAGTACAAAATCTCCACATGTACTATTGTACTGGACCTCGAACTCATTTTCACAATATCACTTGGAACAGTACCTCCAGTGCTGGAGTAAACTGTGTACCAAGAGATGTATTTTTTTTGTCTCCTGCTGAAGTTAAGGACTATGTAAGTGATTCAAAGACACTCACAAAACACAACGGTAAATTCAATGAGCAGGAAGGTTGAGATGCTGACAATGCAGATGCTGACAATTCTGATACAGATGGTGATTTGGATTACCTCTGAAATCAATAATGTTTTGGACCCAACACATTGGTATTAGCTAAAAGTATACCCTTAAATCCACTACTTGTAGCCAGGTAAGTTAAAGTGTTTCTATCCCTCCTCCAAGATACAATGCAACCAGTGTTGTAATTCATAAACATAAAATCGGTTAGAAGGATAAGCAAGGTTTCAGGATCTACCGAATCAGATTCAGAAGAGGTGGTAGAAAGACACCTGCTCCAAAGGGTGCCATAACGATAAGGTAATCAACCACGGTATCAACGAATCACGAAATCAACCAATCACAATATCAACCGATCACAATATCGACCGATCATAGTATCAACCAATCACAAAATCAACCAATAGAAGGCTTTCGTAGTGATTGGCTCCATGGTGCAATTGATGTATATCCGCATATATCCTCCCATATATAACAGGACTGATAGAGGCTGTGGCTGTGGCTGTGGCTGTGGCTGTGGCTGTGGAAAAAAGGGGAAGTCAGGGTAAGTCAATAAATCCTAAGGATACACCATAGTGTATTCTTCTTGCCATTTCTGTAGAAATTGATATCACAAACAATGGTTGAAGTCTCATTCTGAACGAGTTGCACTGTCATGCTCTTAAGCGATGCTCAAATAATTATTTGGTGGTTGTAAAAGTGGGGACTGAGGTCTTTGAGAGACTTGGCTAAGGACAAGATGGGGAGAAAGCTCGGTAACTTGAGAGTCTTGAACTCTTATTGGATCAACCAGGACTCCACCTTCAGGTTCCTTGAGGTCATCTTTGGTGGACCCATCTCACGTTGCCATCAGAAACGACCCATCATGTAACTGGATCATCAACTGGATCATCAACTGGATCATCAACTGGATCATCAACCCTGTCCACAAGCTCAGAGATGATAGAGGGTCTTACCCGACAAGTAAGAAGTCCAGAGGTATGGGCAAAGGCCACTTGTTCATTAACACCACTTCTGGTCGTCGTCACTCCTGGGTGAGACACAAAACACCACACCTCTTGTCTCTCTGGAGAGTACAGAAAGTAAACTGGGTGGGTTTAGTGCTTCTGTATTGCGAACTTTGTTCGGTTTATTCATGTAATGAATACCGAAACGCAAACAATATGTGTCCATCTATCATTCCACGTGACTTTTCATTCATATCCATAATCTCCGAATCGGCGAAAATACACCTGGAGTATTTGTCATCTCTCTGTTATTCCCAGGAGTATTTGTCATCTCTCTCTTATTCCCAGAACCTGAGAACACTAGTACATATAGTTACTAATGACCTGAACACAAGGATTTAATAGTCACTAATCAATGGTGCAGTACTAATACACCGTACCATACGATCTAGTAATACAGTACCTGCGGGACAAAATAGTTAAAACCAAGAGGACAAAATGATTCAAACCACACTAGCAAAATTAAACAAACCATTATTCACAAAGAATCATACCCCTCCCGTTGCGCAGTTTTTCAGAAATATAATGACATAATGTTTCACACCAACTTATATCAGAATTGAACATTCGGATCAAATCTTAAAATTGGACGATTATCTCATATTATAATGTACTTTATTTGGGAGTGTTGTAGTACCAATCAAAGGTCCAATCAAGGGTCCAATGAAGGGTCCAATCATGGGTCCAATCATGGGTCAAACCGGGACGGAACATGAATTGGTAGGAATTTCTATTGGTGGTGAGAGAAAACCGTTTCGAGGGGATAGGGCTCTATTTATATTCTTTGTTCGCAACAGCCCCTCATTTACCCCCACTTTCTGATTTACAGCCATCCGCGCACCGCAACATATAAGAACAGAGACCCCCACCATTGAGACTACTTTTGTACCACTCTCTATGCCATTACTTATACCCCTCTCCTGGCCATTGTTGAGACCATTGTTTAGACCAATAGTTCCATACTATCATGATATATACATACAAGAGCAAATTGCTAGAGTGCATGAATTAATATCTGGAGATATATATCTGAAGATATGATTGGTATGAAAACCTTGTTTGGGGTTATGTGGATTGGTTTGTTTAATTTTGCTGGGATAGCTCGGCAAAAAGCACCTGTCGAGCACCTCGTCCACCAAAGCAAACTACTCAGTTTTATACTGACTATTATAGTGACTACTAGTCCACTGGTTATAATGAGTAGGGGGCTGGAGGTGAGAAATAAGAAGTGAGTATTTTGGGTGACTGCAAAAAAATAAGCGGATTCACATTTTCGCATAACTTCACCAATTGCGAACTTCAGATCCACCCTAATTAAAAAAAACCCCAGAATGTCGAATTGAAAATAGCAAAAAAAAAGGAAAAAGGAAAAAGGAAAAATAATGAAGAAAAAAGATGTACTGATCAAAATGTTCATCTACCAATTTTTTCGAAATCCACCTCTTTCCATCTATTAAACTAAAAATGAAAATCCCCATGTTCAGATTCATTTTTTGTTGGGTATTGTGGTGTGGTGTGGTGTGGTGGATCTTGTGCATGTATCAATTGGGCCTATTAGGGATAGCTCGGTAACAGCCACATGTTCATAAACCTGTCATACAAACCTGTGGTTACTACAACCGCATGGTGCAGTAAAGGTAGGACTCCCACATATACAAGGGAGCTAGGATCATATCGATGTTTCAAAGAACTCAATCAAAAATCATCCGTCTGGGGCATACCAAAATACCTCCAAAAGCCAGACCCTCCAATAATTCAATGGACACTAAACTCCAATGGAAAATAAACTTCAATTGAAAATGAACTCCAAAGGAAAATGAACTCCAATGGAAACTAAACTTCAATGGACGCTGAAAAGTGTATCTTCTTATTCTCTTGAAATACACACTCCTGAAATAAACACTGCTGAAATGTTTCTTAATGAGACTATGAGCAGAGTATCCTTCATTCACTGCCACTGGAAATTATACGATGGTTGATCTATGGTCCACCTGGTGCCCCAACTATGGTTGCGGAACATGTGTTGAATAAGTTACATAAGAGAGTGATAGGAGAGTGATAAGCGAGTGATAGGATGGATGTATAGTGTGATTCTTGTTAGACCATCTGATGTTTTAGTACCCCGATTCTTTCCTTGAATTATACACAGAATCATTTGCTCTTAACACTACTATCATTGAGGCCAAATTGTGAAGAACTTGAAGCTTACTTCAATATTCAGCTACTAGTCTGTTTGTTTAAACAGAAACACCCACACTCTCTCTGTTTCGTGAACCCCCCGATGGAATAAATCTTATATTTCTGACTCTCACGTGGCTTTCACGAGTGATGGACGTGAGTTACAGTGCTGTTCAAAATCATTCAAACCAGCCTCCAGATTTAAGGTTTCAGAATATTGAATTCGAATGAAGGTTGGTGTTTGAAACATAAGGACATTTGGCTTTTGGCTTGACAAACTGTGCAAAGGGAGAGGTACGAAACCCCCACCGCCCCCGACTCATATGTTTCATAGTTGAAAAGGTGGCAATGTGCTCCACGCTAAACTCTGAAGGGAGGAATGGGTTATATTATATGAATAAGATCAGTGGATAAATAAAGCTTGAATGATTCTTTTCTTTTTTTTTTTTTTTTTTTTTTTTTGAATGACATGGGTTATGATTGAGTTAGAGTTTTTAGTGGGTGGGGAAATGGGGGCGATATAGTTGATACTCGGTTTGAGAATAGTGATCTGGTCTGATGTGATGTGATGTCATGTGATCTGGTACCGTGACATGACGTGACGTGACGTGACGTGACGTGACGTAATATTTCATTGAATTGAATCGAACTATAATTGGGGTTTAAAAAAAATAATAATAATAATGAAAAAATAAATAAAAAAAAAAAAAAAAAAANNAAAAAAAAAAAAAAAAAAAAAAAAAAAAAAAAAAAAAAAAAAAAAAAAAACCGTGTTGACCCCAAAATTCTTAATCAGTTGCTCGCATGTTAATATCAATGGAAGATTGCATTGAGGTATTTGAGGAACATTTGGGGTAGCATTTTTGGTAGCGGCGACGGCCTGGGTGCAGGCAAGACGTTACATGCAGTACAGTTTAGTGTAGATTCTTTAACTCCAGCTCAGCTATGTATGCTGGGAAATCAGGTGGCCCGTAGAGTAACCATGGTGTAATGTCCAGAGATCCCTTCTATTTATAGGTCAAGGATCTCATTGCCTCATCAAGGTAAGTAAACACTTTGGGGGAAGTGTTTACTTCAGACATTGGAGGAGTCTCTAAGTCAGTACGAGGAGGTCTGGTGGGTCTGGATCTATGGTTACTCTACGGGCCACTTGATTCCCCAGCATACATAGCTGAGCTGGAGTTAAAGAATCTACACACCACTGGCCTGCATATAACCCACATCTCCAAAGTACCTTGACTCCGTACGTGCTAGGTGCTTGTTGACCATTCGGTATACTAATTTCAGTATAAATCTATATAAATGATACCTCTAAATATAATTCTATTGAGAAAACTAAGGGCTTACCAAGCTCACTAACAATTAGAATACTTAACTGGCTGTAGACCGGGCAATTCCTTAGATACTATGCTTTACTTAGTGTGTTAAATATGTTTCATTTCAAATCCCAGTAAAAAGAAAGATTTGACTTAACAATTTTTTGAAACCACGATGCAAATTCACTTTCGCTTATCATAGTTTTGTAGTACTTTTACTCTGGTCTTTATAACATAACATTGGTCTATCCACTGGTTGGGACATCTATCACCTCTTTATCACGTGCCACGAAGCATGTGACCACAGTTCAGGTTCATGTTCATGTTCACCTGTCGTAACATCATTTAAATGGAAGAGCATCAACAAGGCATAAAATTAATTATTGAATGCTTGAGTAAATGAGCAAAGCATTTCTAACAAAGGAGGGGAATGGTTGCTTGGTGGAAATTGTTGCTAGGAAGATTATTATTAGGGCAACCTGCATATTGCACATTTGGTTGTTAGGCTGGCCAAACAATATTGGTCTATAAAGAAGGGGTAATCCGGGTAATTGAGAAAACACAAGGGAATTCGTTAACAAAAACTTGTTCTGGTGATACTGGTGGGGAGTTAGAGGAATTCGTACCAGAAGTCACTTCATGAAAGAATTAAGTATATCACTATACAACAGAGCTGACATCGAAGTGGTTGACCTTCATTCCGAGGATTATAGTAACACTTAGAAAGATTCCGATACTCTTAACCAGTACCCCCCTCTGCCCCGGCGAGTGTTAGATCCACCATAAATAGGGAGGCTATGAAGGGTATTATGAAGCATCTCAGTCCGAATATTGTTGCAATGGTGATACGGCGTTTGGCCATCAGAGCATTTAGTGCATAAATGGTCCCTTTCGAATATTCCAGAACAACCCTTACCATTGTTCTAATAGAGGGTTTTTCAATGCCACTTTCTCTCTTCAAAATCCTGAAAGAACCTCTCAGATTCCTTTTTGAGAAACCATCAACGAATACAAGTTTAGGCAGAAATATGTCTCTAATCCCCTAATCCCCTAATCCTGTAACACTGCAAAGTAGATTTTGCATTAACGGGCTTGAGCAGGATTCTGGAGTTCTTCTAAACAAACTTGTATATCAGAAGTATATTCCAATACCGTAACATGCCACAGAAAAAAAACCTTATAGATGCGTTGAGAGGGTGGGGGAACTGGATGGTCTTATATATTTAATATTCCAGTGGCGACGTCGGGTAACCCTTGAGGGATTTCCTGAAACCAAGGTGAAACATGCGCAACCCCTCTTAGGGTACTTAAGGCCGCGTATCCCCCCCCCCCCCCCCCCCCATATATATTTTCGCAGCATTTTTTTTAGCTTCGCAGCATTTTTTTTAGCACCCAATCTAATCTCACTGTTGAGTCTAAGTATGGGTCTGAAAGCTAGCCTAAGTGCAGAGTTTAAGGGTGGGTCTACAAAACCAAACTAATTGTTTACTTGGCTAAGGAACATAACATTAAAGCCAGCATACCATCTATGTTAGATCCACCATAGGCAGGGCCGTGCCTATGAATAGTATTATGAAGGCTCTCAGTCCCAATATTGTTACAATGGTGATACAGCGTTTGGCCAATACTATACTTCCTACGATAATGTGTTTTCGAATATTCCAGAACAATCCGTACCATTATTCTGGTGCACAGTATTTTGTGTTTCTCTCAGAGTTATTTAAGCCGGTTCAGTTACTCTGTTTAAGGAACCATCAACGGACATAGGATTTTAAGCATAAATGTATTAAAAGCATATAACAGCGAGAATGTTGTAGATGCGCTCAATATTTTTTATTTAAATCCTTGAGCAACGAGTCGGGCTTTGATTGTTCCATTTCCCTTTCTAGAAATATTATAGAACCCCTAGAGCATGTTACCGGTAGGAAGTTTATATTTATACATGTTTAGAATATCCAAAGCGTTTGTAGAATATCCAAAGTATGTTTTTATCATTATTAGTTTTCGGTGTTAGGTATTGTTTTCCTAGGTGGAAATGTATTTGTTGCACTACGACAGAGAACCTAAATGTTCTGTGGTTCCTGGGCTTGGTATTTAAGTATTCATCCAGACTTCCTATTGGTTAACTGATATCCCTGAATCAGCTATATATATTAGACCTATCCAGTCACCGTAGCCTACTATACCCTATCTTCTATATTTAGAACTAGACCCATTCTATATCTATTCGTAGAATTATTAGCTGGACCTATGATAGCTCAGGATACACCTGTTACTAGGAATGTGAAGTCTTTAAATGGTACATCAGAATAGTGCATCAACCGACCAATAACTATCAGCATGAAGAGTGATATTAAGAGCAGAGTATAGAATCTAGAGTGTGGTAGAATTGTAGTGTGGTAGAATTGTAGTGTGGTAGAATTGTAGTTTGGTAGAATGTATAGTGTAGTAGAATTATAGTTTGGTAGAATTGTAGTTTCGTAGAATTGTAGTGTGGTAGAATTGTAGTGTGGTAGAATTGTAGTGTGGTAGAATTGTAGTTTGGTAGAATGTATAGTGTAGTAGAATTATAGTTTGGTAGAATTGTAGTTTCGTAGAATTGTAGTGTGGTAGAATTGTAGTGTGGTAGAATTGTAGTGTGGTAGAATTGTAGTTTGGTAGAATGTATAGTGTAGTAGAATTATAGTTTGGTAGAATTGTAGTTTCGTAGAATTGTAGTGTGGTAGAATTGTAGTGTGGTAGAATTGTAGTGTGGTAGAATTGTAGTTTGGTAGAATGTATAGTGTAGTAGAATTATAGTTTGGTAGAATTGTAGTTTCGTAGAATTGTAGTGTGGTAGAATTGTAGTGTGGTAGAATTGTAGTGTGGTAGAATTGTAGTTTGGTAGAATGTATAGTGTAGTAGAATTATAGTTTGGTAGAATTGTAGTTTCGTAGAATTGTAGTGTGGTAGAATTGTAGTGTGGTAGAATTGTAGTGTGGTAGAATTGTAGTTTGGTAGAATGTATAGTGTAGTAGAATTATAGTTTGGTAGAATTGTAGTTTCGTAGAATTGTAGTGTGGTAGAATTGTAGTGTGGTAGAATTGTAGTGTGGTAGAATTGTAGTTTGGTAGAATGTATAGTGTAGTAGAATTATAGTTTGGTAGAATTGTAGTTTCGTAGAATTGTAGTGTGGTAGAATTGTAGTAAAGATTATTAGGGAGTAGATAATAGAGTGGAAAGAGTACAGTGAGTGAAGAAGTAGAGTGAGTGACTATTGAATTGGTGCAAATATTTCTTTGAGTCACGTGCACACGGCTGAAAGATTAAAGGAATAAAAGATTGAAGGATTAAAAGATTGCATTATCAAAGATTGAAGGATCAAAGATTAAAGCATTAAAGGCTAAATTAAGGGATTAAAAAAAAAAAAAAAACTCGGCCGGTGGAATATTATGGGGCCGGGGTAAATGCCGCACATCCGTACACCCCGGCCAATTGAGTGGAGTTAAAACCCACACTAGTGAACATGTCTTAGTCTTTGAGTAAAGTATAGTATAGTACATCAAAAAAAAAAAAGAAAAATATATATATATATATATAGATATAGATAACTGTATTTGTATCTGGGAGAATATATGCACTACCTTATTATAATTTTTTTTATCCCTTCTGTTGCTGGAGAATGGAGAGTATGGGTGAGTTGGTTTTTAGTGAGAACAGTGAGAACAGTGAGAACAGCGAGAACAGTGAGAACAGTGAGAAGAGTGAGAAGAGTGAGAAAACAGTACTTGAATCTTGGGCCGAGCCGCACACAAATCTCTCATATCGGCCGCACTTTGGACCGACCACCGCTTATATAAGGACCCCATTCCCAAACATTCAACTCCACCTCAATCAATATTATCTCTTCAATATTATCAACATCAATATTATCTCATCAATAGTATCTCATTGATATTATCACCATCAATATTATTACCATCAATATTTATTACCATCAATACTAATTCCAAAAAGCTAACCTCATATTTATTATTGCATCCTTTTTTTTTTCGCCGGTATGAGTTCCAGTTCTACGCTTGAAGATAAGAGTGCGCCTTATGAACCCAAACATGGCTACACTGAATATAATGGAGAAAACGGTGAAAAGACCCATATTGATAATGGTCAAAACTGCCACCTGTATATAAGCCGCCAGAAGTCTCGTGATGGAGTTAATTCTATTATCAGCAAACTCCAACAAGGTACAGGTGCGGTGGGGTTAGGGCCTTTGGAGCAGCCTTATGATCTTCAACGTGAAGTTTCGCACCCTGACCCTAAATCTACTCCTCATGATCAAGACCCATGGAATTACCTTATAGATACCGAAACTGGTATGAGACTCGTGGAGTTTGTGCATGGAGATAAGGGGAATCCAAAACTGTTATCAAATGCTCGCAAATGGCTTTTCACTGGTCTTTTGGGTATGATCTGTTTCGTCGTGGCTCTAGGTTCCGCTATAGTCACTGGTGATATGGCTACACCTGCAGAATACTTTGGGGTTTCTGAGGAAGTGATTATTTTATCTACCGTTACGGTTTTCGTGTTAGGCTTTGGCTTTGGACCTTTGATTTTTGCTCCTGCTTCCGAAGAAATCGGCCGTAAACCCATTTATGTGGTGACTTTGGGTCTAGCTGTGATCTTCATTATTCCTTGTGGCTTGGCCAAGAATATCGCCACCATCTTAGTTTGTCGGTTAATTGATGGGTTACTATTTTCTGCTCCCATGTGTTTGATTGGTGGCTCATTATCGGATATCTGGGATGGTAAAGAAAGAGGAAAAGCTATGGCTGTATTTTCAGCTGCCCCCTTTTTGGGTCCCGTGATGGGTCCTATTTTTGGAGGACTTCTTGGTGATTTCACAAGCACTTGGAGATGGATTTACTGGACTTTTCTTATTGTTGCTGGGTTTTTTTACGTGGTGTTTGTGCTTATTGTACCAGAAACTCACCATAATACGCTTTTAAAGAAGAGAGCTGCTCATTTAAGAAAAATTACCGGTGATGATTCGTATAAGGCATTGTGTGAATTGAAGGTAAGGTCCAAAGCAGAGATTGCCAAGACTTCTCTTCTTCGTCCTTTCCTCTTATTGAGTGAACTCATTGTTTTCTTGATTACTATTTATATGTCGGTGTGCTATGGTTTGCTCTACATGTTCTTTTTTGCTTACCCCGTGGTTTATATGGAGGGCAAGGGCTGGTCGGCTTCCAAAACAGGTATCATGTTTATTCCTATTGGTGTGGGAGTGCTTGTTGCTTGTGCTGTGACTCCATTCATCAATAATGACTATAACAAAAGAGCCCAGCCTTACCGTGACCGCGGAGAGTTGCCTCCTCCGGAATTGCGCTTGATTCCTATGATGGTCGGGTGCTGGTTTCTTCCCGTGGGTTTATTTGCATTTGCATGGTCTTCATATTCCTACATTTCATGGGCCGGACCTTCGTTTTCCGGTTTTGCCGTGGGGTTCGGCTTCTTGTGCCTCTATAATCCTGCAAATAATTATGTGGTCGACTCATACCAACACTATGCCGCTTCTGCTTTAGCTGCAAAGACATTTGTTCGGTCGATGTTCGGAGCCCTGGTGCCTTTATTCACTATCCAAATGTATCATCGTTTGGGTAACCAATGGGCCACCTCATTGATGGCCTTTATTTCCTTGGCTTGTTGTGCCATTCCATATTTGTTTTTCTTCTATGGTGCCAGGATCAGAAAGTTCTCCAAGTATGCCTATTCTCAATAGCCCATATGGTATACCATACATCACATCTATACCTTTATACTATACTATATACTATACTATATACTATACTATACTATACTATACTATACTATACTATACTATACTATATACTACACTATACTATACTATACTATACTATATACTATACTATATACTATACTATACTACATACCATACTAAATATAAGACCACATACTCTACTAAATACTTTACAGTGTCCTATATACTGTCAGATCCCTATATGCAGGACACCATCTATAAGACTATGATGTCCGACAGCAGTAAATGGCTAATACAAATGCTGTATCAAGGCATTTGGTCGTCATGACACTTTCGTGAGTCAATGGCCGCTTTCGAATATTCTACAACAATTCTTTACCATTGTTCTAGTAGAGAGTTTATTTGATTCCACGTTTCATTACTTCTAGCATGGATTCTGACTTAGAGGCGTTCAGCCATAATTCCAACAGATGATAGGTTCGGCTCAAAGCGTTATCAAACAAAAAACCATATACCAATTATTTGAGTGAACGGTTCCTCTCGTACTAAGTTCAATTACTATACTAACAAACATCCATCAGTAGGGTAAAACTAACCTGTCTTACGACGGTCTAAACCCAGCTCACGTTTCCTATTAGTGGGTGAACAATCCAACGCTTACCGAATTCGGCTTCGGTATGATATTAAAGGCTGACATCGAAGAATCAAAAAGCAATGTCGATATGAACGTTTGACTGCCACAAGCCAGTTATCCCTGTGGTAACTTTTCTGGCACCTCTAGCCTCAAATTCGGAGGTAAACATAAAGGATCCATAGGCCCCACTTTCATGGTTTGCAATCACACTGAAAATTAAGAACAAGGGGGCTTTTACCGATTCCACATTTCTCTAAAAGTTGTATAAACCGCTTCGGTCCTCTCTTTAAGAAACCATCAGTAAATAAAAGTTTACGTTAACATACACTATACATCATACGCTATACACTGTGCTTTACATAATACTATACACTATACTATACCATACATTATACTCTACACTATACTAAAAGCTATATACTAATCACTATATATGTTATGTTCTTTAATACATTTATGCCTAAACTCTTATATTCGTTGATGGTTCCTCAAAGAGAGGAACCGGGGTGGCTTATATACCTTTCACAGAAACGTGGAACCGAAAACCTCTCCACCAGAAAAATGGTAAGGATTGTTCTGAAATATTCGAAAGGAGTCATCGATCCAAGAAGTGCTATGATGGCCAAAAGCCAAATCACCATTGTAACAATTGAACTGAGAGGCTTCAAAATACCTTCATATCCAGGGCCCTGCCTATGGGGGATCTAACACTATACACTATACTATACACTATACTATACTATACATTATACTATACACTATACTAAAAATTATATACTATACACTATATACTATACATAATACACTATACACTAGATTATACACTATACTATACACTATACTAAAAATTATATACTATACACTATACTATACTATACATTATACTATACACTATACACTATACACTAGACTATACATAATACACTATACACTAGATTATACACTATACTATACATAATACTATATACTAGACTCTACACTATACTACACACTATACTACACACTATACTATATACTATATACTAGACTCTACACTATACTACACACTATACTACACACTATACTATATACTATACACTATACTATACACTATACTATACACTATACTATACACTACACACTATACTATACACTCTACACTATACTACACACTATACTACACACTATACTACACACTATACTACACACTATACTATATACTATACACTATACTATACACTATACTATACACTATACTATACACTATACTATACACTATACTATACATTGTTAGATCCACAATAGGTAGAGCACTACCTATAGATACACTATGAAGCCTATGAAGTCCGATTGTAGTAGTGTCTACTACCGAAAAAAATGCTGTATCACGACATTTGGCAGTCATGAAATTTGGCAGTCACGCCAACTCGTGAGTCAGAGGCCCCTTTCGAACATTCCCGAACAATACTTCCCATTGTTCTGGTGCAGAGGTTTTCGGTACCACGTTTCTCTCAAAGTTATATAAACCACTTCGGTTCCTCTCTTTGAGGAACCATCAGCAAATAAAAGTTTGGGTTACACACGTTTTAAACAACATAACATTTACTACGTAGCATACTATACACAATACTAAATTTAATACCATATGCGTCGTAGCACACTATACACTATCCTATATCCCATACTAAACGCTTTACTATACACTTTACTATACATGCTACTATATACTTTACTATAGACGTTACTATACACTTTACTATACACTTTACTATATACTTTACTATAGACGTTACTATATAATTTACTAAACGGCATACTATATACTTTATGTTAGAACTATTAGAGGTAGGATACTATAAATGGAGGAATTATGAAGCCTGTGCCGTGTATTTCTAACAAAGGCCATTGCAAACTGCATTAAATTAATCATCACCATTGTACTGGTGGTTCATTTTCAATGAAACGTTTCTATTCCTAGTGATATAAGCCAGGAACCATTAAGGAAGAATACAAGTTCAGTTTTCCCAACGTTTCTACAAATCATGACGCTATATACCATACCATACAGTATACCGAAGGTAAATGGTCCTAACCTATAAAATAAGTAAACGTTTAAAAAAAGAATACATACCTGAAAATGGTTAGAAACCAAGTTATATAGTATACAGTGTTTTTCAAAACTATTCAAAGCAGTGCGATAAAACGATTCTAACCACACTAACAAGATCAAATAAACCAATGATTCATAAAAGTTTCGTAACTCTTAGTACAATCTTTCAAACCAAAATGACATAATATTTCACACCAACTTTCATTAGAATTTTAACACTCTGAATCCCCAAATCTAAAGGACTGTTTCATATGTTCCACATTTGGGAGTCTTTCAGTACCAATCATGGGTCAAACCGGATGGAACATAAACTGGTATGAATTTCTATTGGTGGTGAGAGAAAACCGTTGCGAGGGAATAGCGCTCTATTTATATTCTTTGTTCGCAACAGCCCCTCATTTGCCACCACTCTGATTTACAGCCATCCGCGCACCACTCTCTGATTTACAGCCATCCGCGCACCACAACATATAAGAACAGAGACCCCCACCATTGATCCCTTTTTTAACCCACTCTCTAGGACATTATTTATACCACTGTCTAGGCTATTGTTTAAACCAGGAGTTCCATACTGTCATGATATATATATATACAAAAGCAAATTGCTAGAGTACATGAATTGATATCTGAAGATATGATTGCTTTGAAGATTTGATTGCTTTGAAGATATGATTGCTTTGAAGACCTTGTTTGGGGGGATTATGAGTATTGGTTTGTTGAATTTTGCTAGTGTGGTTTGAATCGTTTTGTCGCGATGGTTTGAATAGTTTTGAAAAACATACTAACAAAATCAAATAAACCAATATTTCAAAAAAAGTTGCGTACCCTTTCGCACATACTTTCAAACCAAATGGCATAATGGTTCACACCAACCTTCATTAGAATTCAATATTCTGAAAAATATTGGGGGATTGCCTTATATGTTGTACATTTGAGAGTGTCTGGGTGTTTTGCAGTACCAATCAAGGGGTCAAAACGGACGGAACAGAACTGGTTTTCCTTGTTTGGCGGGAGGGGAGGATACATGTCCAAGAAGGAGGACCATGAGCAATTCCAAACCGCCCAAAAATTCTTTGCCATTATTTTGTCTGTAGGTTAAGCCACCGTTGATGTGTTGACTGGAATGTACGGTCCTCCAAAGTCCTTGGGCACCGGTGTCATTTTGTTGTTGGTGTTGCAATTGGTGTTTGCTGGCATCATTGTCATTTTGTTGGACGAATTGTTGCAGAAGGGGTATGGGCTTTGTTCCGGTATTTCCTTGTTCACTGCCACCAATGTGTGTGAGCAGGTGACGTGGAAGGCTTTTGCTCCTACCACCTCTGCTTCCGGTAAGAGTGCCGAGTTCGATGGTGCCGTTGTTGCTATGTTCCACCTTTTGATCTCCAGAAAGGACAAAAAGAGAGCTCTCCCCGAGGCCTTCTTCAGACAAAACTTGCCCAACATGCTCCAGGTGTTCTCCACGGTTCTAGTGTTCTTTGCCGTAATTTACTTGCAAGGAGTCAGAGTCGACCTTCCAATCTGTTGCTTCAGACAAAGAGGCCCTTACATGCTGTACCCCATCAAGTTGTTCTACACCTCTAACACTCCTATCATGTTGCAATCGGCCTTGTCATCTAGCGTGTTCCTCATCTGGCAAATGCTCTTCATGAAGTGGCCTAACAACTAGTTTGTCAAGATTCTTGGTTCTTGGGCTGTCATAGGTGGTTCCTCCCAATTGAATGCCGTCAGCGGTTTGTCATACTACATCCAGCCACCATCTTCGCTCACAGATGGCTTGGTGGACCCAATCAGAACGTTGGTGTACATCCCGTTCGTGTTGGGTTCGTGTGCACTCTTCTCCACCACATGGATCGAGATCAGTGGTACGTCTCCAAGAGACATAGCCAAGCAGTTCAAGGAGCAAGGCTTGGTCATTGCTGGATACAGAAGTACTAGTGCCTTCAAGGAGTTGAGAAATATGCCACCACCAGAGTGTGCTTGGCTGCAGGACCCACACGTGCATAATGAATGTGGATGCTTAACTCCATTTTGATTCAAATATTTTTTTCTCTAAAATATCTATTATATGCGTTTATTCGGCAGTATATGCCTCAAAACGTTTGAGTGGGGGTATGAGTATAACAATATATACTTTGGTTATGAGCCTTGGAGATTCGGGTTACGAGCACTGCATCTCATATTGAATACTTCATTTTCTGCTCTGCGAGGCAGTACTTTACCCTTTGATCAAAACCTCTGGACTCTCTGGACGCGTTTCTGATTATTATACACACTAGGAATGTAAAGCTCTGGTACTCCAGTACTCCATTACTCCGGTATTTTGGTATTCCAGTCATACGGTACTCCGGAATTGTAATACTCCGGAATTGTAGTACTCCGGTTATGAGCACTTTTCAAGTCCATAATTCGGTAATCTCCCTTTGTTTGCATTCCATTCGAAAAAAAAAAAAAATAGAAATAAAAAACCATTTTGTAGTATTTCCTGAGAACTCTAGGCAAGTATTGGCTGCCGCTGGCTTTAAGGAATTGAAAGACTCTGTGACTCTGGTTATGAGCACTGCATTATTTTCCTGGTTATGAGCACTATATCATATTTCTGGTTATGAGCACTGCTTCATCAGCTTGGATTACCACTTACTCTCAATTTAACTCGTCGTACACTGCCATATAGTCACCCATTCCCTCCACCAATTCATCATTCTCTCTACTTCACACTTCGTTTCCACAGTCATCTTTCTGCTAAGGCCAAAACACATTTTGCTTGAGATAGCTCTAAATAATCACCACTTGGTTATTCCTAGAGGATGGATTTGAAGAAACAATTGAATATGTAAAGCTAAGAAAAGCATAAGAACTAATGAAGATAACCTAACATTGTTCTTGGTGCTGGCACATTCTTTTTTTTTTTTTTAATCTGGTGTGTGTGGGTATTCGGCATTCCCTCCTCCTCAGTATACACTACACTTTTTTTGAGGTTGAAGATGGAATCCACTAGATCCAATGCCATTGAGTCAATGAGAGAAGTTATCAGCATTAAAGGTATGTTTTTTCTTTTGTGGCCATCGAATGCTGCACAGATCCAAAACTTTTTTTTTTATCCTCTTCCAAATCACATCTTCACTCAATCAGACGATCTTTTTCTTGCACGTAATGTTCAGTTCGCTGCTTTGCTGGTGAGAGAACTGTTAAACTGTTAGGTGGATTTTTCGCCACGGATCTCCCTTTATTTTTTTATTATTATTTATTTTTTTATTATTATTTATTGTTTTATTTTTTTTTTTATTTTGTTATTTTGTATTTTTTTATTTCTATTTTTATTTTTTTTTTGGCTGGTGGTTCAGATAATAGGGGTATTATAGGCGTTTCCGGCATATAACCATACAATGGGTTTATCTCAACCTAAACACCAGCCCCACAAACTTAACCAAACATGCCCCTATACAGACCACTCCTCAACTTAAACAAGAAAAGTCCTATATTCAAAAGACAGGTTATAGGAAGGTAATTTTTTTTTTTGGTGGTTGACTGGTTGAGGATTGGTTTAGAAATGCGTACCCTGAAACCCTACTTCTCCTTACCACGCTTTGTTAGCTGGCCGGTCGCCTTCTGCTAAGTTAATTCCCAAAAAACTCTTAGAATTTGAAATATTTTTTTTCTCAAGTCATTCATATCAAAGAAAAACAAAAAGAAAAAATAAATAAAACAAAAGAAAAGAAAAGAAAAACAGTAGAAGGAACAAAATACAAACAAAATGCGAACATACAAAAAGCAAATAGAAATAGAACTAGAAATAGAAATAGAAATAGAAATAGAAATAGAAATAGAACTAGAACTAGAACTAGAACTAGAACTAGAACTAGAACTAGAACTAGAACTAGAACTAGAACTAGAACTAGAAATAGAAATAGAAATAGAAACAGAAACAGAAAAAAAATGTACACTTCTAAGATAGAGATCACATGGGCCAAGGATCAGTATATCATCAACATAGACTACCACTAGAAGTAACTTTCCTTTATGAAACTTAGAGTACACACACACACACATACATTGAGGAATTGGGACTCCCTAGCAATCGGTAATCTCGCTCGTATGAAGTTAAATTCATCCCCCTATCCTATTTTTCACTTTGTAACCAGTATGAACTATATAGAAGCTAGAAAGTTTATATAAAAGCTAGAAAGTTTATATAAAAGAGACAACCAAAAGAGACGACCAAAAGAGACAACTTTAGTCCTTTCGTTTGTCCCCAAAAATAACACCTTCCTCAAGAAACCATGAAAGCCCCGCATTGATTCTCCTCCCTTCTTGTTACTGTTACGGTTTGGGCAGAAACCTGGACACCTTAGCCTTTTTTTGCCAAGGTTCATGATAATCTTGTGCCTCTCTCCAGCATGCCTCTCTCCAGTATCCCGTATAATGCAGGTCGATACAGTTTTAGTGCTTTGACATATGGAGATTATAGGCGTCCCTACGATTGAGTTTGAGTTACAGGATAAACAATACGCCATCACTAAAGATACGAGTACTCCAGGCTAAGCGGAATTTTATGCGTCTGGATTTAGTTTCGGGCCTAATACCCCCAAGACAAAATTGCTTTTGGATAGCACAAAAAAAAGTCCTTTTCTATGAGTTGTTTTCGTGTTCTATTCCCAAAGTAACTCGCCGGATGATCCAGTTCAGAACTTCAAACCCTGAATGTTTTAAGGTGGATGTGTTTCTCTTGCCTTATGACAAAGCAACCAATCCCCCTAAGATCTAGTGCAGAGCGTTTGGTGGCAGATGAACCAAAGGATTAGGTTTAGTTACATTAGTCAATAAGTACACTAAGGGGCCTACCTCCCCGCACTTTCCATATGTGGTCTCTTTCAACTTGCTGTTTTCATACTTCGTCTTTTTCATCTTGTTACTTTCATCTTGTTATTTTCATCTTGTTACTTTCATCTTGCCTCTTTCATATTGTTATTTTCATCTTGCCTCTTTCATCTCGTTAATTTCATCTATGAGAACACTCCTCATGTATATTTGTCCATACCTCAATGTCATATTCTTAGGGCAAATTGTATGTACATACCAAAGCATAAGTACATGCAGGATAAACACACATATTCCCCCCGTATTACATATATACTTATTGCTATTTATATTACCACAATACCACAACCAATACATGTCTAGCTATGCATTTCTTTCTGTATTGGTATTTTTCCATCTAAAGCCATTCTGACATATTCTGTTAGATCCACCATAGGCAAGGCCCTGGCTATGAAGGTAATATGAGGCCTCTCAGTTCGAATATTGTTGCAATGGTGACACGACCTTTGGCCATCCGAGCACTTCATGCATCGAAGGCCCTTTTCGAACATTCCAAAACAAACCTTTATTATTGATCTGGAGGAGAGGTTTAAGAGGCCACGTTTCTCTTAAAGTTATATAAACCGGTTCGGTTCCTCTTAGAGGATCCATCAATGAATACAAGTTTAGGTCAACACACTTTTTAAAGAACATAACACTAACACTAATACTTATACTAATAGTAATAGTAATAGTAATAGTAATAGTAATAGTAATAGTAATAGTAATAGTAATAGTAATAGTAATAGTAATAGTAATAGTAA
>NLAW01001938.1:0-16890 GCA_002370915.1 Metschnikowia lochheadii | reverse complement strand
CATTCAACTTCTTGTTGATCAACTCATCCAACCAACCAATCCTAAGACTTCTAAGACTTATGATTATATGACTATGACTATACTAACTATGACTATATGACTGTATAACTACACTGACTATGACTACTTGCCTAAGACTATACTAACCATTCCTATATGACTATATGACTATATGACTACACTGACTATGACTACACTAACCATTACTATATGACTTATGATTATATGACTACCTGCCTATGACTACACTGACTATGACTACCTGCCTAAGACTATACTAACCATTACTATATGACTTATGATTATATGACTACTTGCCTAAGACTACCTGCCTATGACTACACTGACTATGACTACCTGCCTAAGACTATACTGACTATAAATGTTATGGTCTTTAATACATTTATGGCTAAAAACTTATATTCGTTGATNATACATTTATGGCTAAAAACTTATATTCGTTGATGGTTCCTAAAAGAGAAATCTGAGAGGTTCTTTTAGGATTTTGAAGAGAGAAAGTGGAACCAAAAGACTCTCCACCAGAACAATGGTAAGGATGGTTCTGGAATATTGGAAAGAGACCATCTATGCACGAAATGCTCTGATGCTCTGATGGCCAAACGCCGTATCACCATTGTTTGTCATTGTACCAATCGGACTGAGAGGCTTCATAATACCTTCATAGGCATGGCCCTACCTATGGTGGACCTAACACTCCCCCTTGATGTTTGGAGAGTCAGGTAAACAGAAGGAAAAAGCACGTGAAATGGTCAAGGATCTTACTACTACTGAAGATAATGAATAAAGTTGAGTCAAGGTCTGTACTATTCAGAGGTCTGTACTATTCAGAGGTCTGTACTATTCAGAGGTCTGTACTATTCAGAGGTTTGTACTATTCAGAGGTTTGTACTATTCAGAGGTCTGTACTATTCAGAGGTCTGTACTATTCAGAAGACAAAATTACTAAGTATCAAGAAAGATAACTCATGGATTTCTCTATGAGAGCCTCAGAAATACTGGTCCCGCTCCTATGATGGCCAGTTTACGATGCACTTAAAAATGGGACTTCTCTTTACACTTTCTAATGAAGCCAAAACCGCAAAGAACAGAATGATAAATTACTCTGATATGAGACATCAGGGTATTATCTCACTTGAGGTTTGTTTTTTTTTTTTTGTTTTAAAAATACTTGATTGGGTAGATTAAAACCCAGCAAGTACGCCGACCAGTTGACTTAGGTCCATCAATACTGTTCCCTAGAATGACTTTTAGGTTTTTGGAAAAGACTAACTGTTTAGTACCTCCGAATTATGGTACAGTCTTTCACACCAACTTCCATTACACTTCAAGATTCTGAAATCTTGCATAATCTGGAGGCTGGTTTGAATGATTTCGAAAATCACTGTGAGAAACTTTTTGAAAGATTGGTTTGTTTCATTTTGCTAGGTTCTAGTTCCAAACATTTGGTTTCATTATAGTGATTTTCAGAACTATTCAAGCCAAAGATTTTCAGAACTAATCAAACAAGTGATTTTCAGAACTAATCAAACCAGTGATTTTCAGAACTAATCAAACCCCTTCCGAACACTCTTTCATATCAAATGGCACACTCTTTCAAACCAATAATTCAAAGAGTTTCGTTCAATTCAAGATTCTGAAATCTTAAATCTCGACGATTGCCTCATATTATAATGTACTACCTTTGGGATTTGGGAGTCTTTGCTTCAGTACCAATCAAGGGTTAAAACGGAAAGCAACATGAACTGGTTTCCTTGCTTGGGGTTAAGTGTATTGGTTCGACCATTTTGTCTTTTTGTTTTGACCGTTCTGTCTTTTTGGTTTGACCGTTTTGTCTTTTTGGTTTGACCAATGGTGTACAGACCTTATAAAGAGGTCAATCCATATTACGCAACCATTTGTCATACACAATAAATAGCTAAACGGCTCACATCTTTTGAGTAATATCCAGTTAAGCCAGGTATACCTTTTCAGTAGAAAGTCAAGAATCTGGAACTCTCAGGAACTCTCGAAAACTTCTTCAGTAACCATGATTTGGATGGTGTTAAAATCTCGAGAATCAAGCCAATTTCCTCTTGTATGTAGACCAGATTGCTGTGAAGAAACAGTAGTCCAAGTCCTTATGAAACACCCGTACCTCCCCCGCTAATTAATATTAGTGGATCTGGTGGAACCAATAACATTTATATTGAGGTCAGTGTTCACATGACCAAAGTCACGTGAGTGGCTGCGGTTTCAAAGAACTCAAAAGCAAAGTGCTGTGTTTTTTTTTTTTTCAACCCGTCCTGTAGATTCTTTAACTCCAGCTCAGCTATGTATGCTGGGGAATCAGGTGGCCCGTAGAGTAACCATGGTGTAATGTCCAGAGATCCCTTCTATTTATAGGTCAAGGATCTCATTGCCTCATCAAGGTAAGTAAACACTTTAGGGGAAGTGTTTACTTCAGACATTGGAGGAGTCTCTAAGTCAGTACGAGGAGGTCTGGTGGGTCTGGATATAGGAGGCATCTTGGTATGGCTCCCTAGTCAGAGATATTCAATTAGTTAACTTACTAATTGGGGTAGCGAAGGCCTCATTATATAAGTGGGAGTCGGCCTTCACTGACCCTTGGTTGTCCCTTGGTTGTCAGGACAACCAAGGTAGAGAAACTAGTAGCGGCGAGCCCTGCAAGCCCAGAGCGCCGTGCGCGCGCTTATTCGGTGCTATTTTCCAACACGTCTGTAACCTGCACATAGTATATCACTGATCTGTATCCAACTTCACTCCGTAGGTTCTTGACTCCATATTATGTTGACAGTCGTCGATGTCGTTTTCTTGAATGCAGTGACAGGTGAGAAATGTATACAGCAGTATAGCGTAGATACTCACCATGGACATCAAGTAGAAACCGTATGACACTTTCAGGAATACCTCCATAGACAATCAGCCATAGATAGTCAACCATAGAATTCAATCTTGGATAGTCAACCATAGATAGTCAACCGTGGATGGTCAACGGTAGATAGTCAAGTATAGACAGTCAAAAAAGATAATCAACCATAGAAGTTAGGTATAGAAATCATCCATAGAATTCAACCTTAGATAGTCAATCATAAACAGTCAACCCATCTATAGTCCAACCGTGGATGGTCAAGCATAGAAGTCAACCATGAATATTCAGCCATAGATAGTCCCATAGATAGTTAATCATAAATAGTCAATCATAGATAGTCAATCATAAACAGTCAAGTATAGGAGTCAACCATAATTACTCAACTTATTTTTAGTCAACCGTAGAAGCCAACCGTAGAAGTCAATCTTAGATAGTCAGTATAAGAGTCAGGCGTAAATATCAGATAGCCATGGATCGTACTACTCCGATGTAGTATATTTTGATCTCTTCACCTGTACACCCAAAAAAAAGAAGTATTTTGGGTCAATTTGGGGCTAATAATCTTGAAAACTCCGTCTTCCTGCATATAGCTCGTGTCTCATATAGTTTAATATAATGAAGACACAGGGTTCACTGATCCCGTACTGATGCATGATAAATCCCACATTTACCCATGCCTTATTATCTGATCAAAAAAAAAAAAAAAAGAACAACCAATACAATAACTACCAAAATCCGTCTTTTTGATCCAAATTGTCTGGGGGGGAATCAGTGGGTGGCTGAACGTGGGGAACGTGGGCACATCACGTGAGCGGCACATTGCTGGTCTTGATAGTGGCCTCATGGGCCATGGGCTAGCCTCTCATGTGGCTCGCACTCCCCCGTCGGCGGCCGCGAGGCCCATGTCCGAACCCCCGTGGCCCATGTGCCCCCGGAACTCGTCTCTTGCGCGCGCTCACGTGGTCTCGACTCACTTGCGGGGGTACCGTAGCGGGGCTAGCGCCGCGCATTGCTCCAGCAATTAACCCACACCAACACCCTCACCACCTCCGTACACCAGCGGGTTGTCAAATCCAACATCACAACCAAACTAATCATACCACCTAATCTAGTAACCAAATCTCTGCACCAGTATCAAAATATCACCCTATTTCTCAGTATCGTAGATGTTTACCTAGAATATGTAGCTTGGGTCACACATAGGGGGAGTGGAGGTTGTAATTCAAAAAAAAAAAAGGAGGATGTAAGAGGGTGGCGCCACCCAGGTATATGTAGGCGATGTAGGGGGGGACGGAAGTAGGGGTGAGGGGGCGTACACTAATGCGAAGGTGTTTCAAGTATGAAACATGCGTTTGTGCAGCCAAGGTGTTGGGGTTCTATAAAAACCTAGATCCACCCAAGTTTTCCTCCCTCGTGGATACCCAAATTTCCTGTCCACTGAGAATCCCATTATTCATATTTTTTTTTTTTTTCTCCTCAAGGTGCCTTTTTCCAGGGTTTCTCATTGAAGAGCTGTTTTCAGGGTTGCATTTATTTTGAGAATGGCATTTTCTAAGCCTGGATTTCTTGATCTTGCAACAAAAAAAAAAAAATTCTTTAATGTTGGATTACAAATCATTGATGGATAATGCAATGAAACCTGGGTTGGTTAATTGAATGTGATATGATACGATACGATACAAAAATTTTCTTCTGGACTATTATTAAAAAAAAAAAATTGGCTATTCGTTTTTAACTATTTGTTTTGAACTACTTGTTTTTAACTATTTGTTTTTAACTATTTGTTTTTAACTATTTGTTTTGAACTATTGGCTCTTCGTTATTGGTTATTGGAATTGACTACTGTTGGTTGCTTAAACAGAAAACGGTGTCCTAGTCTTAGTTTAAATTCTTCTTTTGACTTTGGCGCTTCATTCCTTCCTGTGATCTTACTAATGCTTTACCGATAATAATGACTTGGCAGGGAATGGAGGCTGCGGCTAAATTGCGCGTCGGCAAAGCCTGCGCACAGGCGTGACGCACCCTCGGTTTGCTCATGTCGGTTAGCTCTAAATCATGTCACTTCGGTTTTTTATGCTCATTTATGGTTTTTCATGCTCACTCTTGGGGGTTTTTTTTTTATTATTATCATCTTCCCGCGTAATGTTTACACGCTTTTGTTACTGCCATCCTGGCTGAGCATCTCCAAATCGGGAAATGCCTATTTGGACCCGGCTGATTTTGCTGCTTTGAGCCATTGATCTAATTGATTACGCTGCTTCAGTTTGTGGCTGTTTCGGGCAGTGTGTTTGTTTTGTTGTTTGCCTTGTTGTCTGATTTGTTGTGTGATTCTGTCTGCTTCCTATTTGGGACAGTTGCAAAAGGTTGCTTCGCGCTACGCTTCGTAATGCCATCTCTATATTTACCTTCTATGTACCCATGAGCTTTTACACTCTAACGGCGCCGTCACCAATCCGGAGATGGCCAGCATGTCCGTTCCCTATATTTCATTGCACGACCATCAGATCATCGATCTGATTTCGTGTCAATCCCAGTCAATCTGGACCCAATCTGATTCGGTTGCTTGATTGCTAAATCAAGCAAAATCTGATCCAAAATGATCAATCTGAACGTGTTGCCAAATTGACTGCTTCCTTTTTCTTGATAGTCGTAATTTGTTTCATAATTTTTCGTTCTTTTTGATGTTTTCTTATTTTGTATTTTCTTTTCTTTTCTGTTTTTATTTTTTTTTTTTCCTACATCACCCCAGTCAACCATAAGCGGTAGTTTTGCGACGTGGACGATAGCAGCGGCAACTGCGTCACAGGCAGGCTGAGCGAGTAGTTCAACGAGAAATCAAGGAGGCCCTTGGTATCGCTGTAACTGACAGGAAGCACCAAAGGCGAGGCGCTAGGTTCGGCCAAGCCTGGCGTCGAGTGTTGGTACAACGAAGGTGTAAGCAAGGGAGAAGCCATATCCGTGGTGGTGACAGGCGACTGAGCAAGCTTGTGGGCGCTGTTCTCGTCTTTTTCCTTGCATGCGTTGGAACAGTACACCGAGTTGTGGCTGCACAACTGATCGCATGAAAGACAATAGCTATTGAAGGCGTCGGAATCCATGCTGTAAATCGTAATAATTGTATGTGAAAGATAGATCAGAATCAGGATCAGAGTCAGAATCAGAAGATCGTGGTAAATGAGTATCCACTTATGAAAGGTTGTAAAAAGTGAAAGGTTGTAAAAAGAAAAAGTTGTGCAAAGTTGTGAAAAGTCGGGTTAACTTTTTTAATAACTTGATTGGTTGTTGATCGGTTGTAAATGCGAGAAGTAAATGGTTGATGATTTAGAGATTGGTCACTTGGTGGATGGTGACTTAGTGATTTGGTGGGAGGTGGATGGAGAGTTTGTTGTTGGTGATTTGGCTATGGGATGGAAATAAAGATATTGTGATGTATTGACGTTTGGAACAACAGCGGAAGAAGCCGTGGGTAAAAATAGGTGAAAGGAGAAAAAGTCGAGAGAGCAGGATTATATATGAGGTGTGGTGCAAGTCACGTTTTATTTATAGAAGATCTAGATGAGCAAGGTGCCATAACCGGGGTAGCGTTGGGCCCGCCGTACATCCGTCACCACGTCTGCACCCTCGGAACTCGCAGGGGTGCGGGTGGCCCTGCGCAGGCCACGCTGCGCGCGCGCGTAAAGCGCCTGGTTAGGGCCACAAACTCCGCCATTTCCGAGGGCGGCCGGCCCATCGCTTTGCGCGCCCTCGACTTCCCGTTGTAACCACTGTTAGCCCGCAACTGCAAAACGTGTCTCCACTCAACCACCCGCATGCGCCACGTGCACAGCCATCCCCGACCCCTCCGACCCTCGTACCCCCCGGCACTCAACCGCCTTTGCCTTCGCACCCGCACCTCAACCACCGGCATCTCACCATCGGCACTCAACCGCACCTCAACCGCACCTCAACCGCACCTCAACCGCACCTCAACCGCACCTTAACCGTACCTCAGGTGTATTTGCCAAGACCCATTGCGGCAGTGTACCTATTCCGGTAGTGTACCGTTGTAGACCGTGTGCTTGCAGACTGTACTTGACGACTATACTTGCCGACGCTTGACGACTGAGAGCTTGTCGACCGCATGCTTGTAATACCATAAGCCTCGCCTCGTATTGACAACCACATGGTCGTTGCCCCTATTGCAAATGGGTCCGTACCGGCCATCAATGGACTAAAAGCGGCGCAGTTGTAAATCCGCGGTCCCCTCAATTCTCCCATTGATTCACATCTAATCCGGACATTTCCTATTCTTCCATTCTCTTCCATTCTCCTCTATTTTCTAACCCATTCTCTTCTTTTAGCCACTGATACTATCACTCATTCCTTCATACACCCATTGATTCGTTTTAGTACATTTTGGGTCAGTACATTTTGGGTCTATTGACATCACGTGGGCCAATATTCGAATTACCGTATCCTTCCCCTCTCCTTCCTCCCTCCTCTCACCCTCCCTATACCCTCACCCCCTATGCCTCAATGTCTCAATGTCTCAATGTCTCTACCCTCACCCCTATACCATTGTCACTTTCTAACCCCCTCACTCTCACCCCTATACCTCACTCTCTATACCTGACTCTCACTCTCACCCCCTATCTCATTCCCTCATTTGCTCATTCCTTCATCCTTATCTCAATACCCCTATTATACCAAGGTTCTAGAACTTGATTCTAGATTCCCGTCCCCCGGTTCCATTCCAGTTCTATTCTAGAACCTTCTTCCTTCATTTAATTCCTTCATCTAGATCATCCTTCATCTAGATCATCCTTTATCTAGAACACCCCTTATCTAGAACACCACTTATCTAGAACACCACTTATCTAGAACACCACTTATCTAGAACACCACTTATCTAGAACACCACTTATCTAGAATGTCCTTCACCAAAACATCCTTCATTTAGATGATCCTTCATCTAGAACATCTCCTTTGTTATCCTGGGTTTAATTCTAGAATGGGGTTGTGATGTTCTAGATTATGAAGGATGCAGAATGACAAAGAATTGGCGCCTGTAAGGAAAGGGGAGCCTAGCGCGGGCTACAATTACAGCCATTGCGATTACAGCTTTTGCGATTACAGCTTTTGCGATTACAGCTTTTGCGATTACAGCTTTTGCGATTACAGCTTTTGCGATTACAGCTTTTGCGATTACAGCTTTTGCGATTACAGCTTTTGCGATTACAGCTTTTGCGATTACAGCTTTTGCGATTACAGCTTTTGCGATTACAGCTTTTGCGATTACAGCTTTTGCGATTACAGCTTTTGCGATTACAGCTTTTGCGATTACAGCTTTTGCGATTACAGCTTTTGCGATTACAGCTTTTGCGATTACAGCTTTTGCGATTACAGCTTTTGCGATTACAGCTTTTGCGATTACAGCTTTTGCGATTACAGCTTTTGCGATTACAGCTTTTGCGATTACAGCTTTTGCGATTACAGCTTTTGCGATTACAGCTTTTGCGATTACAGCTTTTGCGATTACAGCTTTTGCGATTACAGCTTTTGCGATTACAGCTTTTGCGATTACAGCTTTTGCGATTACAGCTTTTGCGATTACAGCTTTTGCGATTACAGCTTTTGCGATTACAGCTTTTGCGATTACAGCTTTTGCGATTACAGCTTTTGCGATTACAGCTTTTGCGATTACAGCTTTTGCGATTACAGCTTTTGCGATTACAGCTTTTGCGATTACAGCTTTTGCGATTACAGCTTTTGCGATTACAGCTTTTGCGATTACAGCTTTTGCGATTACAGCTTTTGCGATTACAGCTTTTGCGATTACAGCTTTTGCGATTACAGCTTTTGCGATTACAGCTTTTGCGATTACAGCTTTTACGATTACAGCTTTTGCGGTTACAGCTTTTGCGATTACAGCTTTTGCGGTTACAGCTTTTGCGATTACAGCTTTTGCGATTACACCCATTGCAATTACTGGTTTACAGTATGGTACAGGGATTACAGGGACGTTGCAGAGATGATCAGAGGGTGCGAGTAAATGATAAGTGCATCCAGTTTAGCAGAGACCGGTACACAGACCGGTACGGCAGAAGAGAGCTTAACAATGCGAGTCTAGATTCGGGGTCTCTGGCCCAACATCTTCCCGGTCACGTGGCCTACCCCTATTAGTCTCCCTCCAACCCCCATTTATCCCCATCCATTGTCTTCCATCCTCACCCATTGCCTTCCATCCCCGTCCCTCATTTCACTTATCCAATACCCAACCCCATCAATACTCACATAATAGTAATCTACCATGTTATTACATAATTGGTATTATTAGTTGTCAGTATTAGTGATAGTGTTGGTGGTAATATTGGAAGTAGTATTGGTTGCCAGTATTGGTCACTATTGATCACTATTAGTGGTAAGTATTAGTGGTTAGTATTAGCGGTTAGTATTAGTGGCAGTGTTAAAGTTAGAGAGGCGGTACCGATGTCGATCTGTTTGAGCGGTGAGTACTGATACATGGACAATCTGGCTATTTGTCTTGTTCCTGCATTGTGACGCTTTACACCGTACACTGTATACTGTACGCTGTACGCTGTATACTGTACGCTGTACACTTTCTGGTTGCAACGCTCCGTTGCTACGCCTACCCGGTTACATTACACGGTACCTAATTCACAGTCACAGTCACAGGCACCGTACATTACCAATTGCTCACTACAACACTACCTACGCTACCTACACTACCTACGCTACCTACACTACCCACATTACCTACACTACCCACATTACCTACACTATTATTTACATGTCTATGCTACCTCACATTAATGGTAGCTATTAAGGTACTACACTACCGCACATTCATGGTAGATATCAAGGTACTACGCTAATGTTACATTATGTTCCCGGCTACAGTTCCACTGTGAAGAATCTTGACATGCCGTGAATGTACGGTCTATTCTTTAGGTCCCATTCAAGTCTCTGTTTCTGTATGGAGGTATCAGGGTAAGAATGGAGGGAGTAGGTAGAGAGGATATGAGGAATAAGGTATGAAGTAAGCTATGAAGTAAGCTATGGACTGTGATTGGGTATGGAATAAGGTATGAAGTGTGAGTGTGAGTGTATGGAGTAAGGTATGAAGTGTGAGTGTATGAAGGGAAGGAGGTATTGGGTCTAGAATGTTGGTAGGTAAATCATAGGGGGTGTAAGGGGTAGGAGCGCTGGGCTGTTGGGGCGCTGGGCCGGTGGGCCGGTACTGTGTATGCTGATTAGTATATGTCGGTGGTTGTATGCTGGTGAGTGTATGCCGGTACGGTGTAAGGGTGATTGGATCTGGATGGTTGTAGTATTGGATCAGCCTGAGGACGGGTCTTTCCGAGGGCATTGTTGGCGTGGCAGAGCCGGCTTTGTGTTAGTAGCTCCTGCACCGTGTCTATTATGCGTGTTTCAGACAATAGGTCGGATCGCACGTTCCGAGGGGTAGGGCCGCGGCTCACTTCCGAGGGGACGGTGCTATGCTGCTGCTCCATTCTATTAGCGACTGTAATGTATTAGTATGGTGTATTGGTGTGGTGTACGGGTCTACTGGTCTACTGGTCTACACCATACTACTGGCTACTAGTGGGGTGTATTGATGTACTGTTCTATTACTGCTCTATTAGTGTAATGTATTGGTGTGATGTATTGGTGTGATGTATTAGTATGCTGGTTTAGTGTGGCGTATTAGTATGCAGGTTTAGTGTGGCGTATTAGTATGCTGGTTTAGTGTGGCGTATTGGTGTGGTGTATTGATGTTCTAGTATGTTTTAGTGTGGTGGTGTATGGATTAGTGTAATGGGGCCTTTGTACCAGGGCACGTTGGCCTGGTCTATCACTTTATGACTTAATACCGGGGGCACGTTGTTACTCTGAACTGATCCGGGGGCACGTTGCTACACAGAACCGGGGGCACGTTCGCAACATGCCAACTTTTATTTTTTTTTTTTCCCACCCCCGGTGCGCTTTTCGCGCCTGATGTTTGCGCATCCCCCTCCCCTCCGACTTCCGAGGGCTCGCTGCATAACCTGCCCTTCTTGTGTGCATATCCTCCCGGGTTGTGTACACAGTCTCCCCTATTGTCTCCCCCCCCCCCCCCCTTGTTGCCTCTCTACAACGCGGCTTAACTTTCTTCATCGGCCGCCGATCTACTCCTGCTAAGGGCCCGGAATGTGCTCTGTATTGGGGGCAAAGGGGATTGCCTATTTGGAACTCTGAAACACCCACGCATGGTTGTGCGTCCCAACGCCAACTTTGCGCGGCAATCATTTGTCATTTGCGCGCGCAACCAGGCTCACACAAACTTTCAACTTCCCTTTGGAAAAAAGATTTTGCTCATCTTAAACCGAGCCCCTTTTTCGCCTTATGCCGGCTTCCAAACTAACTTCACTTTGTTGATGGTATGTCCGGAGTATGCAGTCTGAAACACCACTGAAACCATAGTCAAAAGCTTTCGAAACCACAGTGAAACATTTCTGAAACATTACTGAGACATTACTGAGACACTACTGAAACACTACTGAAACACTACTGAAACATTACTGAGACACTACTTAAATATCCAGCTGTTCCCCTATACCTTCCACTGTATAACCTTTTAAAGACTTCAAATTTGAGGGTAACTTTGAGCTTTTACACTTCCAATTCAAGTTTGAAACACGGATGTAACAATTGCCGGCCTCACCTGTGGACCATATTGAAATAGGCGAGAGAAACGGCCTCCTGGCTTAATGCAAAACACTGTGCACTGTGGCTAATTCTATGCTGCATGCACCGGAACATCGCTTGTCGACGCCGCACATTGTCTAATGATCCGCCTGCATGTAATTACTTCTATCTCGTTCTTTAAAGTTCCATACATGGGATGCGGGGCAATGCTC
Source organism: Metschnikowia lochheadii (assembly GCA_002370915.1). Taxonomy (NCBI): domain Eukaryota; kingdom Fungi; phylum Ascomycota; class Pichiomycetes; order Serinales; family Metschnikowiaceae; genus Metschnikowia; species Metschnikowia lochheadii. The sequence continues at coordinate 5,100 of NLAW01001938.1, read as the reverse complement.
ATAACCGGCGTCAACGGCACCAGGGCTTAGACTTTTCCGCCCATGGCTACGGTTGTGCCATATGCACCTCGCTAATCCTTGATGTTTGTGTGCTCGTCTAAAGTGTCCAGACCTCTCCGTTCCTGTCTGTTCCTGTCTGTTCCGTTCCTGTCTATCCCTGTCTACACGTCACGTGTTCGTTCATGTCACGTGTTCGTTCATGTCACGTGTTCAATCATATCACGTGTCAATAGTGAATCACTTGTCTTTGGTCACGCTCCACGCATCATGTGCATTGCACTAGGCCATACCACCAAGTCCTACCACCTCCCACCACCTTCCACCAGACTACCAGACTACCAGACCACTCCACGTGATCACATCCTTACATTTGCAAGACTACTCCCTACTACTCTCTAATACTACCCCTGACTACTCCCTAATACTACCCCTGACTACTCCCTAATACTACCCCTGACTACTCCCTAATACTACCCCTGACTAATACTTATGACTTCACGCTGACTTACTACTATAGTCCACTGTACTACACCCTACTATACTCCACCATAGTACACCCTACTATATATACCTCAATGTACTATACCCTACTATATTTACCCTACTATATTTACCCTACTATACAGTGTTTTTCAAAACGATTGAACCCAAACTACCATAATTCAACAAACCAATGATTCAAAAAGTAACGTACCCCTTCGCACACTGTTTCAAACCAAATGGCCTAATGCTTTTCACACCAACTCTCATTCATTGAAGAATTCATTGAAGAATTCAATATGTTGAAATCTCAAACTTCATATGTTCTACATTTAGGAGTCTTGCAATACCAATCTAATCAAGAGGTCAAAAAAAAAGAGGACGGAACATGAACTGAGTTTTCTCTATTTTCCTGTATACAATGTTTCCTGTATACAATGTTTCCTGTATATAACGACTTCGTTGGGGGAGGTGTGTGTGTGTGTACGAACCAAATTTGGAATTATTGATTTGTTTTATTCTGTTAGTGTGGTTTGAACCATTTTCCACTTTGCCGCCCTGGTTTGAATAGTTTTGAAAAACATTATACTCATGACTTACTTTTGACTTAGTACAGTCTTTTTGAATACTATTCAAACCAGCGCAGCAATATGGTTCAAACCAGACTAGCAAAATTAAGCACACCAATAGTTAAAAGTGTTTCGTACTTACGGCTTAACTTAAAAATTGTTAAGGATCAAGGATTTGAAATAAACTGTTGATTTCAAGTCTTTATTGAATATTAAAAACAGTAATTTGTCGAACTATTGGGTTGTTGAATTTTGCTAGTGTGGTTTGAACATTTTGCCGCACTCATGATTTACTTTTGACTTAGTACTTATGACTTCGCGGTGTATTACTAACTATAGACTACTACTCACTACTCACTACTGACTACTGACTACTGACTACTGACTACTGACTACTGACTACTGACTACTGACTACTGACTACTCACTACTGACTATTGACTACTTACTACTGACTACTAACTACTCACTACTCACTACTGACTACTGACTACTGACTACTGACTACTAACAAGTAACTACTAATAACCAACTATTGACTACTGACTACTGACTACTTAAGAAAACGACTGAGTGACTTTTTTGAGTTTGACTAGAGGTGAGTTTGACTAGGGTTCAATTAGGAGTCGGGGCTCGTGACCCCATCCTCAGTGACAATACATAAGGTCACCGTCTTGTATATCAGATTTGGCTCATTTCTCCAACCTTGTACATTGTCAAAGCAACTAATACTAATACTAACTACTAACTACTTACTGCTAGATCCACCATAGACAGGTCACAGACAGGTCACATAAACAGGTCACATAGACAGGTCACATAGACATGTTCATAACTTATCAGTATTATGAAGCCTTGGTGTCTAATCTTTCAATGGCCATTCTACTGTGTGACTTCTCTACCATCAGTGTACGAAGTACCAGGATGGAAAGTGGAGACTTTTCCTGTTTGCACCTAGCAACAACCCGTTGGACTAACTACGCTATCTCCACCTCCAACTACTTAAGTGGCTCGAATCCGTTACTACGTAGCCCAAACCGGCTCTACATAGCCCGGTTCCTCCGTCTAGAACCTTCGGCAAATGAGCATACTGAACAGAGGACCTGACCTAACAAGAATCCAACAATATGACTATAAGATTATTACCAGAGGACTCTGTCTATGTCTATGTCTGTCTATGTCTATGTCTATCTATGTCTATGTCTATGTCTATGTCTATGTCTATGTCTATGTCTATGTCTATGTCTATACGACATGAAGAAATAGAAAGGACAAATTACTAAAGCTATATATGGATGGTTAGTACAGATTACTATGTGATTGGCCTCGATTTCTCTTCCCTAGAATACATAAATGAATAAAGACTTAACTATAAGATGTACCAAGAGTAAAACACTCTTGTACTCTCATTCTCTTGTACTCTTGTACTCTCATACTCTCATACTCTCATACTCTCATACTCTCATACTCTCATACTCTCATACTCTTATACTCTTATACTCTTATACTCTATTCTCTTATTCTCTTATATACTCTGTACTATCAGATCTCGAGGTCAGATCTGTACGAATATAAACAGTGTGTACTTAGGTTCTAGATTTTGTAGCAAAACTCCATCACTACTCAACTAGTATAGACTCTAGACTCTACTACTCTACTACTCTAGACTCTACTACTCTACTACTCTAGACTCTACTACTCTACTACTCTAGACTCTACTACTCTACTACTCTCAACATTTGTGTGTTTTAGTATATATTATTATACAGGGATAGATAAGTTATGCTCCAGGTGGTTTACTTCGGACGGAGAGGAGAAGAGTTGTCGGTGCTCATATTCTGGGTGTGCTCCAAGATATATATACTCCAAGAAGTGGAGAATTTCGATTCGTGTCAAGGATACCTTACAAGACCAAAATCTTACGACGGGATGCGGTCACCGTTTGGTATCTTCTTGGATGTTTCAAGAACTTGTTCTCTTTCATGTTCCGGCTCAAGCTCCTGCACCTTGTTAAAGAGTAGGTCTTCAGTCACATCTTCAAGACGTGACACATTAGAAACTTCCTGTTTTACCTCCGTTGTAATCACCACTGATCCGTCTCCTGATTCCTGGACGTTTTTAGACCCCAGTACCAATTTTTGTTGTGATTTGGGGACTCATTCTGGTCCACCTCACCACTAACTGGACCCATATTGGCTTCCAGACGTCCGATTTGGTCCGGGATTTCGCCATTACCAATATTTTCATCCCTCCTGAATCTCATGAACATGTTCTCCCGCATCCTCATCTTCATTCTCAAACGCTATGGCCACCTCTGTGTCCGACACCAGTGGGTCCTGCTCTACAGCATCATAATCCGTAATATCACGAGCCAAACTAACCAACTGCGTCATGTCTGAATCGCCAAGTTTCACCGAAAGAAGCCTTTGCATTTCCTCCTTTTTCTGCACGATTTCCTTGTTCCCATCCTTCAATATCCACATGTCCATGACATGCACTGTTGAACATTTGAATTCCAAAGTCCCTAATTTCTGCCACTGTTCTGCCACTGTTCTGCCACTGTTCTGATACTGTTCTGCTACTGTTCTGCCACTGTTCTGCTACTGTTTTGTTCTGTACATTATATAAGAAATCCGTGATATTCTGGTTACTCATGATATTGCTCAACCTAGAGCGGAATCCCCCTCTATATATATATATATACTTGGGATTCCCTGGACTCCTTGTTCCTTCACCCTGACTGGGTAATTCCTTAACTGAAGTCAAAGCTGACTACTCTTGAAGCCAAGACCCAGTTACAATACTAGTCGGCACACATGCATTGCTAGGAACCTTATGAGGCTTGATAAATTCCGGGTTGAGAAAACATCACCTGGTGTTTCTCTAAGACCAGTCAGTCACGTGAGTGTGACGGTGACGGTGACGGTGACGGTGATCAACTTAAGGAGGAAATACCAAAATGTCTCCCGACACCAGACCCACCAAGATTTATTAGTGTGGAGGTAATGATGTTCACAAGAACATAGACTGACGTCTCTACATGCTAACACATGTCACATGTTCAACAGGAGGAAGTATGGTCATGATTAGTTATTAACGCAGATGTTTGTTGGAAAATAGCACCGAATAAGAGCACGCACGGCACTCTAGGCTTGCAGGGCACATCGCTACTAGTTTCCCCAACGTTGGTTATCCTGAAAACCCACGGTCAGTGAAGGCCGACTCCCATATATATGTATATATAATGAGGCCTTCGCTACACCTTTCATTAGTTAACTAATTGAATATCTAGGTAACTAATTGAATATCTAGATAACTAATTGAATATCTAGATAACGAATCGAATATCTCTACCTAGGGAGACATACCAAGAAGCCTCCCAGAGATCCAGACCCACCAGATCTCCTCTCCTTGTACTGACATTGAGACCCACCAGATCTCCTCTCTTTGTACTGACATTGAGGCTCCGCGTATGTCTGAAGTAAACACTTCAACTCAAGTGTTCAGTTCTCTTGATGAAACAATGAGATCCGTATCTTATAGTTATAAGAGATGGCTGGACCTTAAACCATGGTTCCTCTATGGGCCCCCCTGATTCCCCAGCATTCTTAGCTGAGCTGGAGTTAAAGAATCTACAATGTTAGATCCTCTCCATACACACGGCGCTGCCCCTAGAGATATATTATGCACAGGACCCTATCCCATGGTACAGTCTTTTTTAAAACTATTCAAATCAGTGCGGCAATATGTTTCAAACCACACTAGCAAAACTAAACACAACCCAATAGTTCGACAAATTAGTTAGTGTTTTTATTTTAATACTGAATAATAGAGATTTCACATAAACTGGTTATTTCAAATCCTTTCCCCTTAACAAATCCTTAACAATTTTTAAGTCAAGTCGTAAGTACGAGACTGTTTTTTTTTTAAAATTATTGGTCTGCTTAATTGTGCTAGTCTGGTTTGTGTTGTGCTTTGTCATCTACTAACGCATAGACTGGAACGATTATGTATCTAAGTTATACTCAGTACTCTTATCAACTCAATGTCG